>JANLIY010000239.1:0-43098 GCA_029490685.1 Schizonepeta tenuifolia | reverse complement strand
GATTTCCATCGTGTGTGAGTGGGACTAAATCGAATAAGGTTTGAGGGGCAAATGACACTGGTGTCCCGGCCCCGAGAAATAGATCTGGCCATATCTGCTCCGTCATGTGTCTGATTGATCCGATTATTTCAACGTGGGGCTTTTTTGTGTTGGTGAACCAGGGATGAAGTTTCCGTCACTTTCTTCTCCGTGCAAAAAATGAGATTTCGGTCACCTCTGCGCCTAAAATGGCATTGGCGAGGAATTTGCCCTAAAATCAAGGAGACGGAATGGGATTCTGATCAGACAGCCTCATAGCGCTTCGGATAAGATTTCCATCGGTGTGTGAGTGGATTAAATCGGATAAGTTTTGAGCTGGCAAATGACACCTGGTGTTCCGGCCCCGAGAAATCGATCTGGCCTTATCTGCTCTGTCACCTGTCTGATTATCCGATTATTGCACCGGGGCATTTTGTGTTGTGAACCAGGGATGAAGTTTTCCGTCACTTTCTGCTCCGTGCCAAAAATGAGATTTCGGTCACCTCTGCCGTCTAAAATGGCATTGGCGAGGAATTTGCCCTAAAATCAACGGAGACGGATTGGGATTCTGATCAGACAGCCCATTGCCCTTCGGATATGATTTCCATCGGTGTGTGAGTGGACTAAATCGGATAAGTTTTGAGGAAGAAAATGACACTTGGGTTCCGGGCCCCGAGAAATCCATCTGGCCATATATGCTCTGTCACCTGTCTGATTGACCCGATTCTTGCACCATGGGGCTTCTTTTGTGTTGGTGAACCAGGGATGAAGTTTCCGTCACTTTCTGCTTCCGTGCCAAAATGAGATTTCGATCACCTCTGCCGCCTGAAATGGCATTGGTGAGGAATTTGCCCTAAAATCAACGGAGACGGAATGGGATTCTGATCGGACACCCCATAGCCCTTCGGATAAGATTTCCATCGGTGTGTGAGTGGACTAAATCGGATAAGTTTTGAGGGGAAAATGACACGTGGTGTCCCGGGCCCCGAGAAATCGATCTGGCCATATCTGCTCCGTCATGTGTCTGATTGATCCGATTCTTCAACGTGGGGCTTCTTTTGTGTTGGTGAACCAGGGACGAAGTTTCCGTCACTTTCTTCTTCTGTGCAAAAATGAGATTTCGTCACCTCTGCCGCCTGAAATGGCATTGGCGAGGATTTGCCCTAAAATCAACGGAGATGGAATGAGATTCTGATCAGACAGCCCCATAGCCTTCGGATAAGATTTCCATCGGTGTGTGAGTACTAAATCGGATAATTTTGAGCTGGCAAATGACACCTGGTGTTGCGGCCCCCGAGAAATCGATCTGGCCTATCTGCTCTGTCACCTGTCTGATTTATCCGATTATTGCACCGTGGGGCTTTTTTGTGTTGGTGAACCAGGGATGAAGTTTTCGTCACTTTCTGCTCCCGTGCCAAAAATGAGATTTCGGTCACCTCTGCCTTCTAAAATGGCATTGGCGAGGAATTTGAACTAAAATCAACGGAGACGGAATGGGATTCTGATCAGACAGCCCCATAGCCCTTCGGATATGATTTCCATCGGTGTGTGAGTGGACTAAATCGGATAAGTTTTGAGGAAGAAAATGACACTTGGTGTTCCGGCCCCCGAGAAATCCATCTGGCCATATATGCTCTGTCACCTGTCTGATTGACCCGATTCTTGCACCATGGGGCTTCTTTTGTGTTGGTGAACCAGGGATGAAGTTTCCGTCACTTTCTGCTTCCGTGCCAAAAATGAGATTTCGATCACCTCTGCCGCCTGAAATGGCATTGGCGAGGAATTTGCCCTAAAATCAACGGAGACGGAATGGGATTCTGATCAGACAGCCCCATAGCCCTTCGGATATGATTTCCATCGGTGTGTGAGTGGACTAAATCGGATAAGTTTTGAGGGGGCAAATGACACCTGGTGTTCCGGCCCCCGAGAAATACATGTGGCCATATATGTTTTGTCACCTGACTGATTGATCCGATTCTTGCACCATGGGGCTTCTTTTGTGTTGGTGAACCAGGGATGAAGATTCCGTCACTTTCTGCTTCCGTGCCAAAAATGAGATTTCGATCACCTCTGCCGCCTGAAATGGCATTGGCGAGGAATTTGCCCTAAAATCAACGGAGACGGAATGGGATTCTGATCAGACGAGATAACCCTTCGGATAAGATTTCCATCGGTGTGTGAGTGGACTAAATCGGATAAGTTTTGAGCGGGCAAATGATACCTAGTGTTCCGGCCCCCGAGAAATCGATCTGGCCATATCTGCTCTGTGACCTGTCTGATTGATCCGATTCTTACATCGTGGGGCTTCTTTTGTGTTGGTGAACCAGGGATGAAGTTTCCGTCACTTTCTGCTCCCGTGCCAAAAATGAGATTTCGATCACCTCTGCCGCCTGATAGGACATTGGCGAGGAATTTGCCTTAAATCAACGGAGACGGAATGGGATTCTGATCAGACAGCCCCATAGCGCTTCGGATAAGATTTCCATCGGTGTGTGAGTGGACTAAATCGGATAAGTTTTGAGGGCAAATGACACCTGGTGTTCCGGCCCCCGAGAAATCGATCTGGCCATATCTGCTCCGTCACCGGCCTGATTATCTGATTCTTGCACCGTGAAGCTTCTTTTGTGTTGGTGATCCAGGGACGAAGTTTCCGTCACTTTCTGCAACCGTGCCAAATGAGATTTCGGTCACCTCTGACGCCTGAAATGGCAATGGCGAGGAATTTGCCCTAAAATCAACGTAGAAGGAATGTGATTCTGATGAGACAGACCCATAGCCCTTCGGATAAGATTTCCATCGGTGTGTGAGTGGACTAAATCGGATAAGTTTTGAGCGGGCAAATGACACCTGGTGTTCCGGCCCCCGAGAAATCGATTTGGCCATATCTGCACTGTTACCTGTCTGATTGATCCGATTCTTACATCGTGGGGCTTCTTTTGTGTTGGTGAACCAAGGATGAAGTTTCCGTCACTTTCTGCTCCCGTGCCAAAAATGAGATTTCGATCACCTCTGCCGCCTGATAAGACATTGGCTAGGAATTTGCCCTAAAATCAACGGAGACGGAATGGGATTCTGATCAGAAATCCCCATAGCGCTTCGGATAAGATTTCCATCGGTGTGTGAGTGGACTAAATCGGATAAGTTTTGAGCGGGCAAATGAAACCTGGTGTTCCGGCCCCCGAGAAATCGATCTGGCCATATATGCTCTGTCACCTGTCTGATTGATCCGATTCTTACATCGTGGGGCTTCTTTTGTGTTGGTGAACCAGGGATGAAGTTTCCGTCACTTTCTGCTCCCGTGCCAAAATGAGATTTCGATCACCTCTGCCGCCTGATAGGCATTGGCGAGGAATTTGCCCTAAAATCAACGGAGACGGAATGGGATTCTGATCAGACAGCCCCATAGCGCTTCGGATAAGATTTCCATCGGTGTGTGAGTGGACTAAATCGGATAAGTTTTGAGTCGGCAAATGACACCTGGTGTTCCGGCCCCCGAGAAATCGATCTGGCCATATCTGCTCTGTCACCTGTCTGATTGATCTGATTCTTACATCGTGGGGCTTCTTTTGTGTTGGTGAACCAGGGATGAAGTTTCCGTCACTTTCTGCTCCCGTGCCAAAAATGATATTTCGATCACCTCTGCCGCGTGAAATGGCATTGGCGAGGAATTTGCCCTAAAATCAACGGAGATGGAATGGGATTCTGATCAGACAGCCCCATAGCCCTTCGGATAAGATTTCCATCGGTGTGTGAGTGGACTAAATCGGATAAGTTTTGAGCGGGCAAATGACACCTGGTGTTCCGGCCCCCGAGAAATCGATCTGGCCATATCTGCTCTTTTACCTGTCTGATTGATCCGATTCTTGCACCGTGGGGCTTCTTTTGTGTTGGTGAACCAGGGATGAAGTTTTCGTCACTTTCTGCTCCCGTGCCAAAAGTGAGATTTCGGTCACCTCTGCCGCCTGAAATAGCAATGGCGAGGAATTTGCCCTAAAATTAACAGAGACGGAATGGATTCTGATGAGAGCCCGATACCTTCGGATAAGATTTCCATCGGTGTGTGTGTGGAGTAAATTGGATAAGTTTTGAGTCGGCAAATGACACCTGGTGTCCGGCCCCCGAGAAATCGATCTGGCCATATCTGCTCCGTCACCTGCCTGATTGATCCGATTCTTGCACCGTGAAGCTTCTTTTGTGTTGGTGATCCAAGGACTAAGTTTCCGTCACTTTCTGCACCCGTGCCAAAAATGAGATTTCAATCACCTCTACCGCCTGAAATGGCATTGGATAGGAATTTGCCCTAAAATCAACGGAGACGGAATGGGACTCTGATCAAACAGACCCATAGCCCTTCGATAAGATTTCCATCGGTGTGTGAGTGGACTAAATCGGATAAGTTTTAGCGGGCAAATGACACCTGTGTGTTCCGGCCCCGAGAAATCGATCTGGCCATATCTGCTCTGTCACCTGTCTGATTAATCCGATTCTTACATCGTTGGGCTTCTTTTGTGTTGGTGAACCAGGGATGAAGTTTCCGTCACTTTCTGCTCCCGTGCCAAAAATGAGATTTCGATCACCTCTGCCGCTTGATATGGCATTGGCGAGGAATTTGCCTAAAATCAACGGAGACGGAATGGGATTATGATCAAATAGCCCATAGCGCTTCGGATAAGATTTCCATCGGTGTGTGAGTGGACTAAATCGGATAAGTTTTGATCGCGCAAATGACACCTGGTGTTCCGGCCCCCGAGAAATCGATCTGGCCATATCTGCTCTGTCACCTGTCTGATTATCCGATTCTTGCACCGTGGGGCTTCTTTTGTGTTGGTGAACCAGGGATGAAGTTTTCGTCACTTTCTGCTCTCGTGCCAAAAATGAGATTTCAGTCACCTCTGCCGCCTGAAATAGCATGGCGAGGAATTTGCCCTAAAATCAACGTAGACGGAATGAGATTCTGATGAGACAACCCCATACCCTTCGGATAAGATTTCCATCGGTTTGTGAGTGGAGTAAATTGGATAAGTTTTGAGTTGGCAAAAGACACCTGCTGTCCTGGCCATCGAGAAATCGATCTGGCCATATCTGCTCTGTCACCTGTCTGATTGATCCAATTCTTGCACCATGGAGCTTCTTTTGGGTTCGTGAACCAGGAATGAAGTTTCGTCACTTTCTACTCCCGTGCCAAAAATAGATTTTGTTCACCTCTGCTGCCTGAAATGGCATTGGCGAGGAATTTGCCCTAAAATCAACGGAGACGGAATGGGATTCTGATCAGACAGCCCCATAGCCCTTCGGATATGATTTCCATCGGTGTGTGAGTGGACTAAATCGGATAAGTTTTGAGGGGGCAAATGACACCTGGTGTTCCGGCCCCGAGAAATCCATGTGGCCATATGCTCTGTCACCTGTCTGATTGATCCGATTTTGCACCATGGGGCTTCTTTTGTGTTGGTGAACCAGGGATGAAGTTTCCGTCACTTTCTGCTTCCGTGCCAAAAATGAGATTTCGACACCTCTGCCGCCTGAAATGGCATTGGCGAGGAATTTGCCCTAAAATCAACGGAGACGGAATGGGATTCTGATCAGACGAGATAGCCCTTCGGATAAGATTTCCATCGGTGTCTGAGTGGACTAAATCGGATAAGTTTTGAGCGGGCAAATGATACCTGGTGTTCCGGCCCCCGAGAAATCGATCTGGCCATATCTGCTCTGTGACCTGTCTGATTGATCCGATTCTTACATCGTGGGGCTTCTTTTGTGATGGTGAACCAGGGATGAAGTTTCCGTCACTTTCTGCTCCCGTGCCAAAAATGAGATTTCGATCACCTCTGCCGCCTGATAGGACATTGGCGAGGAATTTGCCCTAAAATCAACAGAGACGGAATGGGATTCTGATCAGACAGCCCCATAGCGCTTCGGATAAGATTTCCATCGGTGTGTGAGTGGACTAAATCGGATAAGTTTTGAGCGGGCAAATGACACCTGGTGTTCCGGCCCCCGAGAAATCGATCTGGCCATATCTGCTCCGTCACCGCCTGATTGATCTGATTCCTTCACCGTGAAGCTTCTTTTGTGTTGGTGATCCAGGGACGAAGTTTCCGTCACTTTCTGCACCCGTGCCAGAAATGAGATTTCGTCACCTCTGCCGCCTGAAATGGCAATGGCGAGGAATTTGCCCTAAAATCAACGTAGACGGAATGAGATTCTGAGGAGACAGACCCATAGCCCTTCGGATAAGATTTCCATCGGTGTGTGAGTGGACTAAATCGGATAAGTTTTGAGCGGGCAAATGACACCTGGTGTTCCGGCCCCCGAGAAATCGATTGGCCATATCTGCTGTTACCTGTCTGATTGATCCGATTCTTACATCGTGAGGCTTCTTTTGTGTTGGTGAACCAGGGATGAAGTTTCCGTCACTTTCTGCTCCCGTGCCAAAAATGAGATTTCGATCACCTCTGCCGCCTGATAGGACATTGGCGAGGAATTTGCCCTAAAATCAACGGAGACGGAATGGGATTCTGATCAGATCCCCATAGCGCTTCGGATAAGATTTCCATCGGTGTGTGAGTGGACTAAATCGGATAAGTTTTGAGCGGGCAAATGACACCTGGTGTTCCGGCCCCCGAGAAATCGATCTGGCCATATCTGCTCTGTCACCTGTCTGATTGATCTGATTCTTACATCGTGGGGCTTCTTTGTGTTGGTGAACCAGGGATGAAGTTTCCGTCACTTTCTGCTCCCGTGCCAAAAATGAGATTTCGATCACCTCTGCCGCCTGATAGGACATTGGCGAGGAATTTGCCCTAAAATCAACGGAGACGGAATGGGATTCTGATCAGACAGCCCCATAGCGCTTCGGATAAGATTTCCATCGGTGTGTGAGTGGACTAAATCGGATAAGTTTTGAGCGGGCAAATGACACCTGGTGTTCCGGCCCCCGAGAAATCGATCTGGCCATATCTGCTCCGTCACCTGCCTGATTGATCTGATTCTTGCACCGTGAAGCTTTTTTGTGTTGGTGATCCAGGGACGAAGTTTCCGTCACTTTCTGCCCGTGCCAAAAATGAGATTTCGTCACCTTGCCGCCTGAAATGGCATGGCGAGGAATTTGCCCTAAAATCAACGTAGACGGAATGAGATTCTGATGAGACAGACCCATAGCCCTTCGGATAAGATTTCCATCGGTGTGTGAGTGGACTAAATGATAAGTTTTGAGGGGCAAATGACTGTGGTGTCCCGGCCCCGAGAAATCGATCTGGCCATATCTGCTCCGTCACCTGCCTGATTGATCTGATTCTTGCACCGTGGCTTCTTTTGTGTTGGTGACCAGGGATGAAGTTTCCGTCACTTTCTGCCCGTGCCAAAAATGAGATTTCGATCACCTCTGCCGCCTGAAATGGCATTGGCGAGGAATTTGCCCTAAAATCAACGTAGACGGAATGAGATTCTGACAGACAGCCCATACCCTTCGGATAAGATTTCCATCGGTGTGTGATTGGACTAAATGGATAAGTTTTGAGTGGGCAAATGACACCTGGTGTCCCGGATCCGAGAAATCGATTGGCCATATATCTCCGTCATGTGTCTGATTGATCCGATTCTTCAACGTGGGGCTTCTTTTGTGTTGGTGAACCAGGGATGAAGTTTCCGTCACTTTCTGCTTCCGTGCCAAAAATGAGATTTCGATCACCTCTGCCGCCTGAAATGGCATTGGCGAGGAATTTGCCCTAAAATCAACGGAGACGGAATGGGATTCTGATCAGACAGCCCCATAGCCCTTCGGATAATTTCCATCGGTGTGTGTGTGGACTAAATCGGATAAGTTTTGAGGGGCAAATGACACTGTGTTCGGCCCCCGAGAAATCATCTGGCCATATATGCTCTGTCACTGTCTGATTGATCCGATTCTTGCACCATGGGGCTTCTTTTGTGTTGGTGAACCAGGGATGAAGTTTCCGTCACTTTCTGCTCCGTGCCAAAATGAGATTTCGATCACCTCTGCCGCCTGAAATGGCATTGGCGAGGAATTTGCCCTAAAATAACGGAGACGGAATGGGATTCTGATCAGACAGCCCCATACCCTTCGGATAAGATTTCCATCGGTGTGTGAGTGGACTAAATCGGATAAGTTTTGAGCGGGCAAATGACACCTGGTGTTCCGGCCCCCGAGAAATCGATCTGGCCAATATGCTCTGTCACCTGTCTGATTATCCGATTCTTACATCGTGGGGCTTCTTTTGTGTTGGTGAACCAGGGATGAAGTTTCCGTCACTTTCTGCTCCCGTGCCAAAAATGAGATTTCGATCACCTCTGCCGCCTGATAGGACATTGGCGAGGAATTTGCCCTAAAATCAACGGAGACGGAATGGGATTTGATCAACAGCCCCATAGCGTTCGGATAAGATTTCCATCGGTGTGTGAGTGGACTAAATCGGATAAGTTTTGAGCGGGCAAATGACACCTGGTGTTCCGGCCCCCGAGAAATCGATCTGGCCATATCTGCTCTGTCACCTGTCTGATTATCCGATTCTTGCACCGTGGGGCTTTTTTGTGTTGGTGAACCAGGGATGAAGTTTCGTCACTTTCTACTCTCGTGCCAAAAATGAGATTTCGGTCACCTCTGACGCCTGAAATGGCAATGGCGAGGAATTTGCCCTAAAATCAACGAGACGGAATGAGATTCTGATGAGACAGCCCCATACCTTCGGATAAGATTTCCATCGGTGTGTGAGTGGACTAAATGGATAAGTTTTGAGTCGGCAAATGACACCTGGTGTCCGGCCCCCGAGAAATCGATCTGGCCATATCTGCTCCGTCACCTGTCTGATTGATCCGATTTTGCACCATGGGGCTTTTTTGTGTTGGTGACCAGGGACGAAGTTTCCGTCACTTTCTGCCGTGCCAAAAATGAGATTTCGATCACCTCTACCGCCTGAAATGGCATTGCGAGGAATTTGCCCTAAAATCAATAGACGGAATGATTCTGACGAGACAGCCCCATACCCTTCGGATAAGATTTCCATCGGTGTGTGATTGGACTAAATGGATAAGTTTTGAGGGCAAATGACACCTGGTGTCCCGGATCCGAGAAATCGATCTGGCCATATTCTCCGTCATGTGTCTGATTGATCCGATTCTTCACGTGGGGCTTCTTTTGTGTTGGTGAACCAGGGATGAAGTTTCCGTCACTTTCTGCTTCCGTGCCAAAAATGAGATTTCGATCACCTCTGCCGCCTGAAATGGCATTGGCGAGGAATTTGCCCTAAAATCAACGGAGACGGAATGGGATTCTGATGATCAGACAGCCCCATAGCCCTTCGGATATTTCCATCGGTGTGTGTGTGGACTAAATCGGATAAGTTTTGGGGGAAAATGACACTTGGTGTTCCGGCCCCCGAGAAATCATCTGGCCATATATGCTCTGTCACTGTCTGATTGACCCGATTCTTGCACCATGGGGCTTCTTTTGTGTTGGTGAACCAGGGATGAAGTTTCCGTCACTTTCTGCTTCCGTGCCAAAATGAGATTTCGATCACCTCTGCCGCCTGAAATGGCATTGGCGAGGAATTTGCCCTAAAATCAACGGAGACGGAATGGGATTCTGATCAGACAGCCCCATAGCCCTTCGGATAGATTTCCATCGGTGTGTGAGTGGACTAAATCGGATAAGTTTTGAGCGGGCAAATGACACCTGGTGTTCCGGCCCCCGAGAAATCGATCTGGCCATATCTGCTCTGTCACCTGTCTGATTATCCGATTCTTACATCGTGGGGCTTCTTTTGTGTTGGTGAACCAGGGATGAAGTTTCCGTCACTTTCTGCTCCGTGCCAAAAATGAGATTTCGATCACCTCTGCCGCCTGATAGGACATTGGCGAGGAATTTGCCCTAAAATCAACGGAGACGGAATGGGATTCTGATCAGACAGCCCCATAGCGCTTCGGATAAGATTTCCATGGTGTGTGAGTGGACTAAATCGGATAAGTTTTGAGCGGGCAAATGACACCTGGTGTTCCGGCCCCCGAGAAATCGATCTGGCCATATCTGCTCTGTCACCTGTCTGATTTATCGATTCTTGCACCGTGGGGCTTCTTTTGTGTTGGTGAACCAGGGATGAAGTTTTCCGTCACTTTCTGCTCTCGTGCCAAAAATGAGATTTCGGTCACCTCTGCCGCCTGAAATGGCAATGGCGAGGAATTTGCCCTAAAATCAACGTAGACGGAATGAGATTCTGATGAGACAGCCCCAT
Source organism: Schizonepeta tenuifolia (assembly GCA_029490685.1). Lineage (NCBI taxonomy): Eukaryota > Viridiplantae > Streptophyta > Magnoliopsida > Lamiales > Lamiaceae > Schizonepeta > Schizonepeta tenuifolia. The sequence continues at coordinate 32,833 of JANLIY010000239.1, read as the reverse complement.
ACCCTTCGGATAAGATTTCCATCGGTGTGAGTGGACTAAATGGATAAGTTTTGAGGGCAAATGACACCTGGTGTCCGGCCCCGAGAAATCGATCTGGCCATATCTGCTCTGTCACCGTGTCTGATTGATCCATTCTTGCACCATGGGCTTTTTTGGTTGGTGAACCAGGATGAAGTTTTCCGTCACTTTCTCTCCCGTGCCAAAAATGAGATTTGTCACCTCTGCCGCCTGAAATGGCATTGGCGAGGAATTTGCCCTAAAATCAACGGAGACGGAATGGGATTCTGATCAGACAGCCCCATAGCCCTTCGGATGATTTCCATCGGTGTGTGAGTGGACTAAATCGGATAAGTTTTGAGGGGCAAATGACACCTGGTGTTCGGCCCCCGAGAAATCGATCTGGCCATATGCTCTGTCACCTGTCTGATTGATCCGATTTTGCACCATGGGGCTTCTTTTGTGTTGGTGAACCAGGGATGAAGTTTCCGTCACTTTCTGCTCCGTGCCAAAAATGAGATTTCGATCACCTCTGCCGCCTGATAGGACATTGGCGAGGAATTTGCCCTAAAATCAACGGAGACGGAATGGGATTCTGATCAGACAGCCCCATAGCGCTTCGGATAAGATTTCCATCGGTGTGTGAGTGGACTAAATCGGATAAGTTTTGAGCGGGCAAATGACACCTGGTGTTCCGGCCCCCGAGAAATCGATCTGGCCATATCTGCTCGTCACCTGCCTGATTGATCTGATTCTTGCACCGTGAAGCTTTTTTGTGTTGGTGATCAGGGATGAAGTTTCCGTCACTTTCTGCACCCGTGCCAAAAATGAGATTTCGTCACCTTGCCGCCTGAAATGGCAATGGCGAGGAATTTGCCCTAAAATCAACGAGACGGAATGAGATTCTGATCAGACAGACCCATAGCCCTTCGGATAAGATTTCCATCGGTGTGTGAGTGGACTAAATGATAAGTTTGAGGGGGCAAATGACTCGTGGTGTCCCGGCCCCGAGAAATCGATCTGGCCATATCTGCTCCGTCACCTGCCTGATTGATCTGATTCTTGCACCGTGAAGCTTCTTTTGTGTTGGTGATCCAGGGACGAAGTTTCCGTCACTTTCTGCACCCGTGCCAAAAATGAGATTTCGATCACCTCTACCGCCTGAAATGGCATTGGCGAGGAATTTGCCCTAAAATCAACGTAGACGGAATGAGATTCTGACGAGACAGCCCCATACCCTTCGGATAAGATTTCCATCGGTGTGTGAGTGGACTAAATGGATAAGTTTTGAGGGCAAATGACACCTGGTGTCCCGGATCCGAGAAATCGATTGGCCATATTCTCCGTCATGTCTGATTGATCCGATTCTTTCAACGTGGGGCTTCTTTTGTGTTGGTGAACCAGGGATGAAGTTTCCGTCACTTTCTGCTTCCGTGCCAAAAATGAGATTTCGATCACCTCTGCCGCCTGAAATGGCATTGGCGAGGAATTTGCCCTAAAATCAACGGAGACGGAATGGGATTCTGATCAGACAGCCCCATAGCCCTTCGGATAAATTTCCATCGGTGTGTGTGTGGACTAAATCGGATAAGTTTTGAGGGGAAAATGACACTGGTGTTCGGACCCCCGAGAAATCGATCTGGCCATATATGCTCTGTCACTGTCTGATTGACCGATTCTTGCACCATGGGGCTTCTTTTGTGTTGGTGAACCAGGGATGAAGTTTCCGTCACTTTCTGCTTCCGTGCCAAAATGAGATTTCGATCACCTCTGCCGCCTGAAATGGCATTGGCGAGGAATTTGCCCTAAAATAACGGAGACGGAATGGGATTCTGATCAGACAGCCCCATAGCCCTTCGGATAAGATTTCCATCGGTGTGTGAGTGGACTAAATCGGATAAGTTTTGAGCGGGCAAATGACACCTGGTGTGCCCGGCCGAGAAATCGATCTGGCCATATATGCTCTGTCACCTGTCTGATTATCCGATTCTTACATCGTGGGCTTCTTTTGTGTTGGTGAACCAGGGATGAAGTTTCCGTCACTTTCTGCTCCCGTGCCAAAAATGAGATTTCGATCACCTCTGCCGCCTGATATGGCATTGGCGAGGAATTTGCCCTAAAATCAACGGAGACGGAATGGGATTTGATCAGACAGCCCCATAGCGCTTCGGATAAGATTTCCATCGGTGTGTGAGTGGACTAAATCGGATAAGTTTTGAGCGGGCAAATGACACCTGGTGTTCCGGCCCCCGAGAAATCGATCTGGCCATATCTGCTCTGTCACCTGTCTGATTTATCCGATTCTTGCACCGTGGGGCTTCTTTTGTGTTGGTGAACCAGGGATGAAGTTTCGTCACTTTCTACTCTCGTGCCAAAAATGAGATTTCGGTCACCTCTGACGCCTGAAATGGCAATGGCGAGGAATTTGCCCTAAAATCAACGTAGACGGAATGAGATTCTGATGAGACAGCCCCATACCTTCGGATAAGATTTCCATCGGTGTGTGAGTGGAGTAAATGGATAAGTTTTGAGTCGGCAAATGACACCTGGTGTCCGGCCCCCGAGAAATCGATCTGGCCATATCTGCTCCGTCACCTGACTGATTGATCCGATTGCACCATGGGGCTTTTTTGTGTTGGTGATAGGGACGAAGTTTCCGTCACTTTTGCACCCGTGCCAAAAATGAGATTTCGATCACCTCTACCGCCTGAAATGGCATTGGCGAGGAATTTGCCCTAAAATCAACGAGACGGAATGGGATTCTGATCAGACACAGAGACCCATAGCCCTTCGGATAAGATTTCCATCGGTGTGTGAGTGGACTAAATCGATAAGTTTGAGGGGGCAAATGACACGTGGTGTCCCGGCCCCGAGAAATCTTTCTGGCCATATATGCTCCGTCATGTCTGTTGATTGACCGATTCTTGCACCATGGGGCTTCTTTTGTGTTGGTGAACCAGGGATGAAGTTTCCGTCACTTTCTGCTTCCGTGCCAAAAATGAGATTTCGATCACCTCTGCCGCCTGAAATGGCATTGGCGAGGAATTTGCCCTAAAATCAACGGAGACGGAATGGGATTCTGATCAGACAGCCCCATAGCCTTCGGATATGATTTCCATCGGTGTGTGAGTGGACTAAATCGGATAAGTTTTGAGGGGAAAATGACACTTGGTGTTCCGGCCCCCGAGAAATCCATCTGGCCATATATGCTCTGTCACCTGTCTGATTGACCCGATTCTTGCACCATGGGGCTTCTTTTGTGTTGGTGAACCAGGGATGAAGTTTCCGTCACTTTCTGCTTCCGTGCCAAAATGAGATTTCGATACCTCTGCCGCCTGAAATGGCATTGGCGAGGAATTTGCCCTAAAATCAACGGAGACGGAATGGGATTCTGATCAGACAGCCCCATAGCCCTTCGGATAATTTCCATCGGTGTGTGTGTGGACTAAATCGGATAAGTTTTGAGGGGGAAAATGACACTGGTGTTCTGCCCCCGAGAAATCCATCTGGCCATATATGCTCTGTCAACTGTCTGATTGACCCGATTCTTGCACCATGGGGCTTCTTTTGTGTTGGTGAACCAGGGATGAAGTTTCCGTCACTTTCTGCTTCCGTGCCAAAATGAGATTTCGATCACCTCTGCCGCCTGAAATGGCATTGGCGAGGAATTTGCCCTAAAATAACGAGACGGAATGGGATTCTGATCAGACAGCCCCATAGCCCTTCGGATAAGATTTCCATCGGTGTGTGAGTGGACTAAATCGGATAAGTTTTGAGCGGGCAAATGACACCTGGTGTTCCGGCCCCCGAGAAATCGATCTGGCCATATCTGCTCTGTCACCTGTCTGATTATCCGATTCTTACATCGTGGGGCTTCTTTTGTGTTGGTGAACCAGGGATGAAGTTTCCGTCACTTTCTGCTCCCGTGCCAAAAATGAGATTTCGATCACCTCTGCCGTTGATAGGACATTGGCGAGGAATTGCCCTAAAATCAACGGAGACGGAATGGGATTTGATCAGACAGCCCCATAGCGCTTCGGATAAGATTTCCATCGGTGTGTGAGTGGACTAAATCGGATAAGTTTTGAGCGGGCAAATGACACCTGGTGTTCCGGCCCCCGAGAAATCGATCTGGCCATATCTGCTCTGTCACCTGTCTGATTTATCCGATTCTTGCACCGTGGGGCTTCTTTTGTGTTGGTGAACCAGGGATGAAGTTTCGTCACTTTCTGCTCTCGTGCCAAAAATGAGATTTCGTCACCTCTGCCGCCTGAAATAGCAATGGCGAGGAATTTGCCCTAAAATCAACGTAGACGGAATGAGATTCTGATGAGACAGCCCCATACCCTTCGGATAAGATTTCCATCGGTTGTGAGTGGAGTAAATTGGATAAGTTTTGAGTTGGCAAAAGACACCTTGCTGTCCGGCCATCGAGAAATCGATCTGGCCATATCTGCTCTGTCACTGTCTGATTGATCCAATTCTTGCACCATGGAGCTTCTTTTGGGTTCGTGAACCAGGATGAAGTTTTCCTCACTTTCTACTCCCGTCCAAAAATAGATTTGTTCACCTCTGCGCCTGAAATGGCATTGGCGAGGAATTTGCCCTAAAATCAACGGAGACGGAATGGGATTCTGATCAGACAGCCCCATAGCCCTTCGGATATGATTTCCATCGGTGTGTGAGTGGACTAAATCGGATAAGTTTTGAGGGGGCAAATGACACCTGGTGTTTCGGCCCCCGAGAAATCCATGTGGCCATATATGCTCTGTCACCTGTCTGATTGATCCGATTTTGCACCATGGGGCTTCTTTTGTGTTGGTGAACCAGGGATAGAAGTTTCCGTCACTTTCTGCTTCCGTGCCAATAATGAGATTCGATCACCTCTGCCCGCCTGAAATGGCATTGGCGAGGAATATTGCCCTAAAATTCAACTGGAGACGGAATGGGATTCTGATCAGACGCCCATAGCCCTTCGGATAAGATTTCCATCGGTGTGTGAGTGGACTAAATCGGATACAGTTTTGACGCGGGCAAATGACACCTGGTGTTCCGGCCCCCGAGAAATCGATCTGGCCATATCTGCTCTGTCACCTGTCTGATTTATCCGATTCTTACATCGTGGGGCTTCTTTTGTGTTGTGAACCAGGGATGAAGTTTCCCGTCACTTTCTGCTCCCGTGCCAAAAATGAGATTTCGATCACCTCTGCCGGTGATAGGACATTGGCGGGAATATGCCCTAAAATCAACGGAGACGGAATGGGATTTTGATCAGACAGCCCCATAGCGCTTCGAGATAAGATTTCCATCGGTGTGTGAGTGGACTAATATCCGGATAAGTTTTGAGCGGGGCATAATGACACCTGGTGTTCCGGCCCCCGAGAAATCGATCTGGCCATATTCTGCTCTGTCACCTGTCTGATTTATCCGATTCTTGCACCGTGGGGCTTCTTTTGTGTTGGTGAACCAGGGATGAAGTTTTCGTCACTTTCTGCTCCGTGCCAAAATGAGATTTCGGTCACCTCTGCCGCCTGAAATAGCAATGGCGAGGGATTTGCCCTAAAATCAACGAGACGGAATGGATTCTGATCAGACAGCCCATAGCCCTTCGGATAATGATTTCCATCGGTGTGTGAGTGGACTAAATCGGATAAGGTTTGAGGGGGAAAAGGACACTTGGTGTTCCCGGCCCCCGAGAAATCCATCTGGCCATATATGCTCCTGTCACCTGTCTGATTGACCCGATTCTTGCACCATGGGCTTTCTTTTGTGTTGGTGAACCAGGGATGAAGTTTCCGTCACTTTCTGCTTCCGTACCAAAATGAGATTTCGATCACCTCTGCCGCCTGAAATGGCATTGGCGATAATTTGCCCTAAAATCAACGGAGACGGAATGGGATTCTGATCAGACAGCCCCATAGCGCTTCGGATAAGATTTCCATCGGTGTGTGAGTGACTAAATCGGATAAGTTTTGAGCGGGCAAATGACACCTGGTGTTCCGGCCCCCGATAAATCGATCTGGCCCATATCTGCTCTGTCACCTGTCTGATTATCCGATTCTTGCACCGTGGGGCTTCTTTGTGGGTGGTGAAACCAGGGATGAAGTTTCCGTCACTTTCTACTCTCGTGCCAAAAATGAGATTTCGGTCACCTCTGCCGCCTGAAATGGCAATGGCGAGGAATTTGCCCTTAAATCAACGTAGACGGAATGAGATTCTGATGAGACAGCCCCATACCGCTTCGGATAAGATTTCCATCGGTGTGTGAGTGGAGTAAATTGATAAGTTTGTAGTCGGCAAATGACACCTGCTTGTCCGGCCCCCCGAGAAAATCGATACTGGCCATATCTGCTCCGTACCTGCCGATTGATCCGATTATTGCACCATGGGGCTTTTTTTATGTTGGTGAACCAGGGATGAAGTTTCCGTCACTTTCTGCTTCCGTGCCAAAAATGAGATTTCGATCACTCTGCCGCCTGAAATGGCATTGGCGAGGAATTTGCCCTAAAAATCAACGGAGACGGAATGGTATTCTGATCAGACAGCCCCATAGCCCTTCGGATATGATTTCCATCGGTGTGTGAGTGGACTAAATCGGATAAGTTTTGAGGGGGAAAATGACACTTGGTGTTCCGGCCCCCGAGAAATCCATCTGGCCATATATGCTCTGTCACCTATCTGATTGATCCGATTCTTACATCGTGGGGCTTCTTTTGTGTGGTAAACCAAGGATGAAGTTTCCGTCACTTTCTGCTCCCGAGCCAAAAAGAGATTTCGATCACCTCTGCCGCCTGATATGGCATTGGCGAGGAATTTGCCTTAATACCAATCGGAGACGGAATGGGATTCTGATCAGATAGCCCATAGCGCTTCGGATAAGATTTCCATCGGTGTGTGAGTGGATTAATCGGATAAGTTTGACTCGGGCAAAGACACCTGGTGTTCCGGCCCCCGAGAAATCGATCTGGCCATATCTGCTCTGTCACCTGGTCTGATTAATCCGATTCTGCACCGTGGGGCTTCTTTCTGTTGGCGAACCAGGGATGAAGTATTCGTCACTTTCTGCTCTCGTGCCAAAAATGAGATTTCGGTCACCTCGCCGCCTGAAATAGCAATGGCGAGGAATTTGCCCTAAAATCAACGTAGACGGGAATGAGATTCTGATGAGACAGCCCCATACCCTTCGGATAAGATTTCCATCAGTGTGTGAGTGGAGTAAATTGGATAAGTTTGAGTCGGCAATGGACACCTGGGTCCCGGCCCCCGAGAAAATCGATCTGGCCATATCTGCTCCGTAACCTGCCTGATTGATCCTATTCTTGCACCGTGAAGGCTTCTTTTATGTGTTGGTGGATCCAGGGACGAAGTTTCCGTCACTTTCTGCACCTGTGCCAAAATGGAGATTTCGATCACCTCTACCGCCTGAAATGGCATTGGCGAGGAATTTGCCCTAAAATCAACGAGACGGAATGGGACTCTGATCAGACAGACCCATAACCCTTCGGATAAGATTTCCATCGGTGTGTGAGTGGACTAAATCGAATAAGTTTTGAGGGGGCAAATGACACGTGGTGTCCCGGGCCCCGAGAAATCTTTCTGGCCATATCTGCTCCGTCATGTGTCTGATTGACCGATTCTTGCACCATGGGGCTTCTTTTGTGTTGGTGAACCAGGGATGAAGTTTCCGTCACTTTCTGCTTCCGTGCCAAAATGAGATTTCGATCACCTCTGCCGGCCTGAAATGGCATTGGCGAGGAATTGCCCTAAAATCAACGGAGACGGAATGGGATTCTGATCAGACAGCCCCATAGCCCTTCGGATATGATTTCCATCGGTGTGTGAGTGGACTAAACCGGATAAGTTTTGAGGGGGAAAATGACACTGGTGTTCCGGCCCCCGAGAAATCCATCTGGCCATATATGCTCTGTCACCTGTCTGATTGACCCGATTCTTGCACCATGGGGCTTCTTTTGTGTTGGTGAACCAGGGATGAAGTTTCCGTCACTTTCTGCTTTCGTTACCAAAAATGAGATTTCGGTCACCTCTGCCGCCTGAAATGGCAATGGCGAGGAATTTGCCCTTAAATCAACGTAGACGGAATGAGATTCTGATGAGACAGCCCCATACCGCTTCGGATAAGATTTCCATCGGTGTGTGAGTGGAGTAAATTGGATAAGTTTTGAGTCGGCAAATGACACCTGCTGTCCCGGCCCCCCGAGAAATCGATCTGGCCATATCTGCTCCGTCACCTGCCTGATTGATCCGATTATTGCACCATGGGGCTTTTTTTATGTTGGTGATCCAGGGACGAAGTTTCCGTCACTTTTTGCACCCGTGCCAAAAATGAGATTTCGATCACCTCTACCGCCTGAAATGGCATTGGCGAGGAATTTGCCCTAAAATCAACGGAGACGGAATGGGACTCTGATCAGACAGACCCATAGCCCTTCGGATAAGATTTCCATCGGTGTGTGAGTGGACTAAATCGAATAAGGTTTGAGGGGGAAAATGACACTTGGTGTTCCGGCCCCCGAGAAATCCATCTGGCCATATATGCTCTGTCACCTGTCTGATTGATCCGATTCTTACATCGTGGGGCTTCTTTTGTGTTGGTAAACCAGGGATGAAGTTTCCGTCACTTTCTGCTCCCGAGCCAAAAATAAGATTTCGATCACCTCTGCCGCCTGATATGGCATTGGCGAGGAATTTGCCTAAATACCAACGGAGACGGAATTGGATTCTGATAGATAGCCCATAGCGCTTCGGATAAGATTCCATCGGTGTGGTCAGTGGATTAAATCGGATAAGTTTTGATCGGGCAAATGACACCTGGTGTTCCGGCCCCCGAGAAATCGATCTGGCCATATCTGCTCCGTCACCTGTCTGATTGAATCTGATTCTTGCACCGTGAAGGCTTCTTTTCGTGTTGGTCGAATCCAGGGACTGAAGTTTCGTCCTTTCTGCCTCTCGTGCCAAAAATGAGATTCGGTCACCTTCTGCCGCCTGAAATGCAATGGCGATGAATTTGCCTAAAATCAACGTAGACGGAATGAGATTCTGATGAGACAGACCCATAGCCCTTCGGATAAGATTTTCCATCAGGTGTGTGAGTGGAGCTAAATTCGGATAAGGTTTGAGTCGGGCAAATGACACCGTGGTGTCCCGACCCCGAGAAATCTATCTGGCCAATATCTGCTCCGTAACCTGTCCTGATTGATCCTATTCTTGCACCGTGAAGCTTCTTTTGTGTTGGTGACCAGGGATCGAAGTTTCCGTCACTTTCTGCTTACCTGTGCCAAAAATGAGATTTCGATCACCTCTAGCCGCCTGAAATGGCATTGGCGAGGAATTTGCCCTAAAATCAACGGAGACGGAATGGGACTCTGATCAGACAGACCCATAACCCTTCGGATAAGATTTCCATCGGTGTGTGAGTGGACTAAATCGAATAAGTTTTGAGGGGGCAAATGACACGTGGTGTCCCCGGGGCCCCGAGAAATCTTTCTGGCCATATCTGCTCCGTCATGTGTCTGATTGACCCGATTCTTGCACCATGGGGCTTCTTTTGTGTTGGTGAACCAGGGATGAAGTTTCCGTCACTTTCTGCTTCCGTGCCAAAAATGAGATTTCGATCACCTCTGCCGCCTGAAATGGCATTGGCGAGGAATTTGCCCTAAAATCAACGGAGACGGAATGGGATTCTGATCAGACAGCCCCATAGCCCTTCGGATATGATTTCCATCGGTGTGTGAGTGGACTAAATCGGATAAGTTTTGAGGGGGAAAATGACACCTTGGTGTTCCGGCCCCCGAGAAATCCATCTGGCCATATATGCTCTGTCACCTGTCTGATTGACCCGATTCTTGCACCATGGGGCTTCTTTTGTGTTGGTGAACCAGGGATGAAGTTTCCGTCACTTTCTGCTTCCGTACCAAAAATGAGATTTCGGTCACCTCTGCCGCCTGAAATGGCAATGGCGAGGAATTTGCCCTTAAATCAACGTAGACGGAATGAGATTCTGATGAGACAGCCCATACCGCTTCGGATAAGATTTCCATCGGTGTGTGAGTGGAGTAAATTGGATAAGTTTTGAGTCGGCAAATGACACTGCTGTCCCGGCCCCCGAGAAATCGATCTGGCCATATCTGCTCCGTCACCTGCCTGATTGATCCGATTATTGCACCATGGGGCTTTTTTTTTATGTTGGTGATCCAGGGACGAAGTTTCCGTCACTTTCTGCTACCCGTGCCAAAAATGAGATTTCGATCAACCTCTACCGCCTGAAACTGGCATTGGCGAGGAATTTGCCCTAAAATCAACGGAGACGGAATGGGACTCTGATCAGACAGACCCATAGCCCTTCGGATAGGATTTCCATCGGTGTGTGAGTGGACTAAATCGGAATAAGGTTTGAGGGGGAAAATGACACTTGGTGTTCGGCCCCCGAGAAATCCATCTGGCCATATATGCTCTGTCACCTGTCTGATTGATCCGATTCTTACATCGTGGGGCTTCTTTTGTGTTGGTAAACCAAGGATGAAGTTTCCGTCACTTTCTACTCCCGAGCCAAAAATAATGATTTCGATCACCTCTGCCGCCTGATATGGCATTGGCGAGGAATTTGCCTTAATACCAACGGAGACGGAATGGGATTCTGATCAGATAGCCCATAGCGCTTCGGATAAGATTTTCCATCGGTGTGTGAGTGGATTAAATCGGATAAGTTTTTGATCGGGCAAATGACACCTGGTGTTCCGGCCCCCGAGAAATCGATCTGGCCATATCTGCTCTGTCACCTGTCTGATTAATCCGATTCTTGCACCGTGGGGCTTCTTTTCTCTGTTGGCGAACCAGGGATGAAGTATTCGTCACTTTCTGCTCTCGTGCCAAAAATGATGATTTCGGTCACCTCTGCCGCCTGAAATAGCAATGGCGAGGAATTTGCCCTAAATCAACGTAGACGGAATGAGATTCTGATGAGACAGCCCCATACCCTTCGGATAAGATTTCCATCAGTGTGTGAGTGGAGTAAATTGGATAAGTTTTGAGTCGGCAATGACACCTGGTGTCCCGGCCCCCGAGAAATCGATCTGGCCATATCTGCTCCGTAACCTGCCTGATTGATCCTATTCTTGCACCGTGAAGCTTCTTTTGTGTTGGTGATCCAGGGACGAAGTTTCCGTCACTTTCTGCACCTGTGCCAAAAATGAGATTTCGATCACCTCTACCGCCTGAAATGGCATTGGCGAGGAATTTTGCCCTAAAATCAACGGAGACGGAATGGGACTCTGATCAGACAGACCCATAACCCTTCGGATAGATTTCCATCGGTGTGTGAGTGGACTAAATCGAATAAGTTTTGAGGGGGCAAATAACACGTGGTGTCCCGGGCCCGAGAAATCTTTCTGGCCATATCTGCTCCGTCATGTGTCTGATTGACCCGATTCTTCACCATGGGCTTCTTTTGTGTGGGTGAACCAGGGATGAAGTTTCCGTCACTTCTTCGCTTCCGTGCCCAAAATGAGATTTCGATCACTTCGCCGCCTGAAATGGCATTGGCGAGGAATTTGCCCTAAAATCAATGGAGACGGAATGAGATTCTGGATCAGACAGCCCCATAGCCCTTCGGATATGATTTCATCGGTGTGTGAGTGGACTAAATCGGATAAGTTTTGAGGGGGAAAATGACACTTGGTGTTCCGGCCCCCGAGAAAATCCATCTGGCCATATATGCTCTGTCACCTGTCTGATTGACCCGATTCTTGCACCATGGGGCTTCTTTTGTGTTGGTGACCAGGATGAAGTTTCCGTCACTTTCTGCTTCCGTACCAAAAATGAGATTTCGATCACCTCTGCCGCCTGAAATGGCAATGGCGAGGAATTGCCCTAAAATCAACGGAGACGGAATGGGATTCTGATCAGACAGCCCCATAGCGCTTCGGATAAGATTTCCATCGGTGTGTGAGTGGAGTAAATAGGATAAGTTTTGAGTCGGCAAATGACACCTGCTGTCCCGGCCCCCGAGAAACGATCGGCCATATCTGCTCCGTCACCTTGCTCTGATGATCCGATTATTGCACGTGAGGCTTCTTTTTGTGTGGTGAACCAGGGATGAAGTTTTCGTCACTTTTCTCCCTCTCGTGCCAAAAATGAGATTTCGATCACCTCTACGCCTGAAATGGCAATGGCGAGGAATTTGCCCTTAAATCAACGTAGACGGAATGAGATTCTGATGAGACAGCCCCATACCATTCGGATTAAGATTTCCATCGGTGTGTGAGGGGAGTAAATTGGATACAGTTTTTGAGTCGGCAAATGACACCTGCGTCCCGGCCCCCCGAGAAATCGATCTGGCCATACTCTGCTCCGTCACCTGCCTGATTGATCTGATTTTTGCACCGTGAAGCTTCTTTTATGTTTGAGATCCAGGGACGAATTTTCCGTCACTTTCTGCACCCGTGCCAAAATGAGATTTCGATCACCTCTACCGCCTGAAATGGCATTGGCGAGGAATTTGCCCTAAAATCATCGTAGACGGAATGGGACTATGATCAGACAGACCCATAGCCCTTCGGATAAGATTTTCCATCGGTGTGTGAGTGGACTAAATCGGATAAGTTTTGAGCGGGCAAATGACACCTGGTGTTCCGGCCCCCGAAAAATCGATCTGGCCATATCTGCTCTGTCACCTGTCTGATTTATCCGATTCTTGCACCGTGGGCTTCTTTTGTGTTGGTGAACCAGGGATGAAGTTTTCGTCACTTTCTACTCTCGTGCCAAAAATGAGATTTCGGTCACCTCTGCCGCCTGAAATGGCAATGGCGAGGAATTTGCCCTGAAATCAACGTAGACGGAATGAGATTCTGATGAGACAGCCCCATACCATTCGGATAAGATTTCCATCGGTGTGTGAGTGGACTAAACGGATAAGTTTTGAGCGGGCAAATGACACACTGGTGTTCCGGCCCCCGAAAAATCGATCTGGCCATATCTGCTCTGTCACCTGTCTGATTTATCCGATTCTTGCACCGTGGGGCTTCTTTTGTGTTGGTGAACCAGGGATGAAGTTTTCGTCACTTTCTACTCTCGTGCCAAAAAATGATATTCGGTCACCTCTGCCGCCCTGAAATGGCAATGGCGAGAATTTGCCCTGAAATCACGTAGACGGAATGAGATTCTGATGAGACAGCCCCATACCATTCGGATAAGATTTCCATCGGTGTGTGAGTGGAGTAAATTGGATAAGTTTTGACGTCGGCAAATTGAGACCTGGTGTCCCGGCCCCCCGAGAAATCGATCTGGCCATATTCTGCTCCGTCACCTGCCGGATTGATCTGACACCGTGAAGCTTCTTTTATGTTTGTGATCCAGGGGACGAAGTTTCCGTCACTTTCTGCACCTGTGCCAAAAATGAGATTTCGATCACCTCTACCGCCTGAAATAGCATTGGCGAGGAATTTGCCCTAAAATCAACGGAGACGGAATGGGACTCTGATCAGACAGACCCATAGCCCTTTGGATAAGATTTTCCATCGGTGTGTGAGTGGACTAAATTGAATAAGGTTTGAGGGGGCAAATGACACGTGGTGTCCCGGCACCCGAGAAATCGATCTGGCCATATCTACTCCGTCATGTGTCTGATTGATCCGCTTCTTTCAACGTGGGGCTTCTTTTGTGTTGGTGAACACGGGACGAAGTTTCCGTCACTTTCTTCTCCCGTGCAAAAATGAGATTTCGGTCACCTATGCCGCCTAAAATGGCATTGGCGAGGAATTTGCCCTAAAATAAACGTAGACGGAATGAGATTCTGACGAGACAGCCCCATACCCTTCGGATAAGATTTCCATCGGTGTGTGATTGGACTAACTGGATAAGTTTTAAGTGGGCAAATGACACCTGGTGTCCCGGCCCCCGAGGAATCGATCTGGCCATATTTGCTCCGTCACCTGTCTGATTGATCCGATTCTTGCACCGTGAAGCTTCTTTTATGTTGGTGATCCAGGGACGAAGTTTCCGTCACTTTCTGCACCCGAGCCAAAAATGAGATTTCGATCACCTCTACCGCCTGAAATGGCATGACTTGAAAGAAGAGTCGATATAGAGTACGAACGAATACTCTATATTACTTCTCGAAAAAAGACTTGTATAAAAATACCACTTTATGATATTACTTCAAAGAATGACTCGTACTTGAAAGAATGACTCACACTAACTCATACTAAAAGGAATGACTCATAATTAGAGCAGGAAGCACGTTCTGACACCACTCTGTGGTATCACTTAAAAGAATAACTTATACTAGAAGGAATGACTCAGAAGCAGAGAAGAAAACGAACACTGCTCTGATACCACTCTGTCACAGCCCCAAATCCCGAGGGACGGCAGAAGCGGGGAAGAAGGGGGCTAACTGACTAAACATACATGATAAAACATCGATAGACTATGAACAAGACTTTAATATGAAAGAGGAAGAGTTAATCCCTAAGGATTACTCGACAAGAGTACAAAAGAACCTAAGTTCATATGTACAGACGTAGACTACTGAATATTGTTTCAAAGTACAACTCAAAAGGAAATCAAAGTTGGCAGCGGAAGGGGTTCTACTAATCATCCTATCTTCTAACTCAACACCAACCGTCGCCGCTCACCGTCGCTTCAACCTGCACATTTAGAAAGCAATGCAGGGCTAAGTACAAACGTACTTAGTGGGCACGATGCCGAAAACATACTTATAAATATAGATAAATATGGCATATCATAAGCGTAGCACACGGGGTTTTATTGAAAGAATCCGTGTCTACTAAATATTTTCTAACTTTTTCTCATAAATCACTTGGCCAAGTATTTTTAGGTATGCTATGTTCAATCTTGACCTCTACTAATTCACCGTGGCTGGTTACCCCTCAACAGGATACCACATACACCACAGGTTACAAAGTGCACTAACTCTGGAAAGCACTTAGCAGCTAACTCAGAGTCGATCGTTAGTTAATCTAAAAATAGACTAACTCTAAATGTCTGGAAAACCCGAAGGTTAACTCAGAAATCTGGAAAACACGAATGTTAACTCAGATAGGTACAAGAGAACTCACATAAAGACTTAAAACAGTTCATGCCATATTATCACTTTGAAAACACAGATATCAAAGTAATAAATAATACTTTCGAGTTGTGGAAAAACCCACATTTTATTTGATATAGATTAGTTTTGCCTCAAGTTTTGGGAATTCGCATAAACGTTTTTCATGTATCTCAATGGCAAAAAGTATGTTTTTGACCTGAAGCACGTGATTCATCAAGAAGACGTCTAAAACTAGATCCGAGTCACGAGAAGAGATTTGAAGAGATTCTGGATTGTAATATCCAGCAATCATAGACGAAATAAATTCTTTGAGTTAAGATCAAGTGACGACGCCATTGATCTTTAAGATGTGACGTGAGATTGAGAAGCTAAGATAGTCAAAAAGTTTTACCAAGTTATTCTCCTAAGATAAACAAATTTCGGGACGAAATTTTTCTTAAGGGGGTTAGGATGTAATACCCCGAACTTTTATAAGTCTTTAAATACATATTAAATAAGTTTATATGTCCTAATGATGTGCTTTGAGTGATAAAAATTTCCAAGAAAGTAAATTTTCTTGCAAAATTACCAAAATGCCCTTACGTGCCCTAATGTGATTTTTCTCGTTTCAATAATTCGAATCGAGTATGTAATGTATTGATTGAGCCTTATTATATGAGATTAAGCATGAGTATGAATTTCGGAGAATTCTGAGAACTTTTACTTTTTAGTGAATATAATGAAACCGAGAAATCATTATTCACCGACGGACTCTGAATTTAGTTTTAATTAGTGTCTTTTGAATCTAGAATTAATTCTAAGACCTTTTAGATGTATTAGAAATTTTTCCGAGATCGTTTGAGAGAAGTTTTAAAAATAATTTCTTAACGACATAATTAGCCGAGCAGTTTTTAAGATTTTCTTCGTTACTTGGAATTTTGATCTGAAAATTTGGTATTTAGATTCCTTGATTTATTTGTTGAAGAATGAGATAAGTTAGAGTGAAATTAGACGTCGAGAAAGAGTCGAGGAGAGTTTTAAGTCATTTGAGAGATAAACGAAATAATATGGATATATTCTACCGGAAAACCTTTTTCATCGGGGAAAATTATACCAATTAAAGTGAGATATTTTATTTTTATCTCTCTCTTTCTCTCTCTACCGACATGCAACCCCCCTATCCCCTTAATTATAGTCCTTACCCTAGTTTCTAATTTTTCAAAACCTAAAGGAATATCATCATAACCTATTTCCTTAATGTCAAACTTTCTTATCTCTAAGAGATAAGCCCCATTCTCTCTCATCCCTCTTCTCTGGCTAAATACAGCCCCCTCCCATCTTTCTCTCTATCTAACAAACACACATACACACACACTAGTGTGAACTCCATGGAATCTTGAAGCTCTAAGCTCCAAAAGCTTCAAGATCATCATCATCTCCAATCTTCAACTCTAACCCCAAGAAGGTAATCATATTCTTTAAAGCTTGATGATTATTTAAAGATCAAGATCATCCCTCTCTCTTTTCTTTAATCTTTTGGCACTTAGCCCTACGAGAGGTGATTAATCCTTATTTATTTTCTTGAGGTCTAGAGATGGAAATCACAAGGATTCCTCCATGAAAATCCAAGCTAATCTTTGAGTTCATCTCTTTCCCTTCACCATTGATCAAGAGCTTCAAGAGAGGGAGAAGTTCGATTAATTCCTTAAAAGTATGATTTTATTTAAGTATGTATATATGTAAATGTTGAGTCCTAAAGGGAAGAAAGGAAAAATGCATGGTTTAGTTTATGCATAAGCAAATTTAGGATGATGGTGATGCTCGATGATGATGAATGATAATATAATGAGAAGTACAGACCCTAGGATTTCATATAGGAATCAAGAATTAAGAGAGAAAAGAACAGAAAAATAATCCTATAAAAAATTGAGTTGAAGTTGAGAATAAGGAAGAAAAAGAAGAAAAATTAATCTTGATGAGTTCTTGATGATATGTGTTTTGTGATGATGATTAGAGTGATTTATGTGCATGTGAAGATGAGAAAAATTATTTGCCCTATTTTCTAGTTGAAACCGAAAATTTGGGATTTAAAATGAGGAGTATTTAGTTTGATTTGTTGTTTGATGAATTGAGTATGTTTATGAGTGTATATGAGCATAAGAATATGATTGAGTTATGGATTTGAATTATTTTGCTAATTTTTCATGAAGAAAATCGATGAATGAGTATGTAGGAGAAATTATGATTTTTGATGGTTTATGATGATTTTGAAATTATAGATGTGTTTATGTTTATATATGAGCATTAGATGTTTTAAGAGAATTTAAGAGATGGAGCAAAATGAATTTTTAGATCTAAATATGCATGAAAATCGAAGGAAATGAGTTTGAAGATTTGAGTGTGTGTTCTAGGTGTTCTTGGTGAAAATATGAATATATGAGTGTGTGTTCTTGGTGTTCTTGGTGAAGAACATGAAGATTTGAAGATGAATAAAATTAATTATAAAATAAATTAATTAATTATTAAATTAATTAATAAATTTGAATTTAAAAAAAAAATAAAATAAATAGAAAATGAAAAGAAAATTTATAATTTATTCATGGAGATATAGAATTGAGTAAAATAAAGAAAAATATTTCTTTGTTAAGAATTAAGTAAGTAAGAGAAGAAATTCTATGAGTTTAATAATAGAAATTAAAAGAAAGATAAAAATATTAGTTGAGAAATAAAAAGAGAAATTAGAATCGAGAAGATGAAATTTAAAAGATGAGTATAATATTTAGAGATGAATTAGTCGAGGATAAGTTCGTTTAATCGAACAAGAAGTAAGAAGGAATTAACCTAAAGAAAAATAAATTCTCTTTTAAAGAGGAAAATGTTTTAGAGTCGAGCATGAGAACTTAATAAAGAATTTAATTGAGATTGGGTTTGTTTATTTAATTTGATTATGAGATTAATCAACGAGGTTTTAGAATTAAAATAATAGAAATAGAAATGAATAAGTTAAACGAGATAATTTCTTAATGAAATAAGAAATAGTAAAGTATGAGATTGAGATTTAAGTTAATACTTAGATGATTAAATAACGCTATGAGAAATAGCTCGAATAAAATAAAGTCTTGAGTTGAGATTGAGTAAATGTTAATTACTAAAAATGTGAAAATCGAGTTGAGTGAGTCTTAAGTGTTGGATGTTCGTTTCTTGATGATGTGTTGAGTATTAAATGATTTAATAATGAGGTTTGAGTAAAAATAATTGAGTACGCTTTTCAAATATTCTAAAACCGAGATAAGACGACGAAGTTATCGAGCGTCGAGTTTTCAAGTAGAAAAGTCGAGTACTTATTTAATAAAGAAAACGAGAATTTTATTAAGAAAAACAGAATAGGTATATATTATTGAAAGTTAAATTATTAAGACGAGAGTATATATACGAGTATATATACGTATTTGAGAAAGGACGATGTATTTTATAATTTTGAGAAAATAATGTCGTATTTTAAATCGAGAAATATTAAATGGAAGTTTGTGTTTTAAATTAAAAATTCTTATGAATTGATTTATTAAAAGTTTGAAGAGATAATCTTTATTATTTTCCGAAGTCGAGTAGTGTCGAGTTAACTGTTAAAAATCTTTTGAAATATAAATCATGTTTGAGTTCATTGTGTTTGACTGAAATTATGTGCTTAAGTGAAACGTTGTTTTATTTCATTTATTTGTGAAATAAATTGTTTATATGTTGTGGATGTTTGTTTATGACTCGAATAAATTGTGATGACCATAGTAAAAGATTTATGAATCGGGAACTCAAGTAGCATAATCAAGATAAAAAGTATTCTCTCGTTTAGCGGGAAGAACTAAAGTAATGTTATTCCTAGAATTGAGAATGTGAGTCGAAGTCTTATCTAGAAACCGAGTAAAGTCGATAACCCGAGAACAAGAAAGTCGAGAAAAGATATTGACGTAGAAAAGATAAGATAATATAAGAAAGACCCGAGTCATGTAGAAGTCCTTTAGTCGAGACCAAAATCTACTTTACATCTTACGCGACATAATTTCTTATTCGATGTTAAATTGTGAAGGACCAAGCGGGACGGAAAAGTAGCGAGGACAAAAAGAGTAAGCCGCCTAGCAAGATCTTTGAAAGTTAGGTAGGCTTTCTGAACTAAAACCAAATGATGAACACGTTTACTATTTATATATTACGTGTGCATTTTAAATTGATTGAGTTGCCTAAATGTTCTAAATGTTTTGGTATGCAATCATCTACGTGTTAAAGTTATAAAACGTCCTGTGGACGCACGGGATAATAAAGGTCATGTGGACGCACAGAATAAAGGTCCTGTAAGATACGGGATAATGCATGCATTAGTTAAGGTGACTGTGAGCCTTGTTATGATTGGGCCGGTCACGGTGTTCGAGGAAGAGGCCTACTTCTCGACACCACAGAGAGATAAGCTGTAGATTGATTCATACCTAAGTAAAGGCATGCCGATTTCAGAAAAGTATGAAAATGTTTTTATGGCTGTCACAAGTGGTAAACTGTTTTTAAACAATGATATATTTAACCCTTTTGATGCAGCAAGAGAGGCAAGTCTAATCATATAGCTCTATTGAGCGAGTTTTCAAATTATTTTGGCATGTGTTCACTGAGTACGAAGTACTCAGCCCTGCATGTTATTTCTAAAACGTGCAGGTTTGCTCGGATGATGATGGTGCAGTGTGCCTGGCGATGTTCGTTGTTTCGAGTCAAGTGTGGTTTAAGTTTAGGTTATATCTCTTCATACATATAACTTTTGGGATTTGAAGTATTTCTCCGCTGCAACTCAAATACTTAATCGTATTTGAGGTACTTTTAATTCTCATGTCTATTTGAAGAGTTTCGTGTTCGTCACTTTATTTTGTTTACCCCTCGATTCTTAAATTATCAAACCCATTTTGTTGAGTTATTGAATCGAGTAATTGAAAGCAAGTTATTTAAATGTCATTGCTCTCACTTGAATTTCCTTCCGTACCCGAGTATTATTCTTTTTTAGTCATGTTTATTCAGTTGTTCCATCTTCACTGTCCAATGGATTTTAGTCATGAAATTCTGTTGGCTCCTTTTCCGGTGGCTGGAAAGAGATTTTCCTCTCGTTGCAGAAAATCGTGGCATAATTCTCAGACAACCAATCCATTCCTAAGATTATATCTACATCCCACATTATCATAACATTCAAGTTGTTCGCCTTAACCTTAAGAGTTCCAATTTCTAATTCTAGGTTAGAGCAAACATGCGTGGAAGTAGTGATCTCTCCTGAAGGTGTAGCTACTCTCATAGCATGTTCAGCTCGTACAGGTCTGATATCTAAGTTATCCGTACACGAACCAGCAATAAAAGAATGCGATGCGCCAGTATCAAACAGTATCTTAATAGGGGTATTATGAAGCTTACCCATACCTGCTAGGTTTCCTTTTCCTTTATTCTGCGCACCCTGTTTGATCGCACATGCCCTTGCATTCTGTTGCTGTTGAGTGTGCTGCTGGAATTGCTGTTGGGTCATCTGTTGCTGCGGCTGTGCTTGAATCGCCCTCAAAGGCTGGGGCTGTCCATATTGGTTATGTCCTGCCGCTTGCAATGGTTTCGGGCAATCCCTCTTCATATGCCCTTTTTGTCCACAGTTAAAGCAAACGCCCATGTATGCTTGACAAACACCGGGATGTGTCCTATTACACTTAGGACAAACAGGAATGGTAACCCTCCCTGGGTTATTACTACGTTGGTTGAAATTCCTTTGTTGTCCGTGAGGCTCACCTTGTTGGTTATTCCCTTTCCATGGTCCCGTTTGATTATTTCCTTGTAAGTACAGTCCCGACTGACTGTTTCCTTGCCATGGTTTCTTGCCATAATTGTTATTCGAGTTAGGCTGCTGGAAGCCTTGCTGATTTCCACTCCTCTGGTTCCCTTGGCTATTGTAGTTCTGATTGTAACCACTGCTGTTTCCCCCTTCCCATTTTCTTTTTCCTTGGTAGTTGCTTTGTTGTAATAGCCTCGATTCTGATTTTGGGTCGGAACTGGTGCAGGTGTTATTGCTTTCCTTTCATCAGACACTACGGCCTCCATCTCCAGAGCTCGTCCTAAAACCTCGGTGTAGCTCAGTCCTTCATGACTAGCTAACGCTATTCCAAACTCATGCTTAAGTCCCCCACGAAATTTCTTAGCTATCTTTTCCTCGGTATCCACCTGAGCAGGCGCATACCTTGACAATTCACAGAACTTCGCATCATATTCTGTGACTGTCATCTTCCCTTGTTTTCAAGTTATAGAACTCGGCCTCCTTTTGGAGCTCTATACGTCTTAGGCACGTACTTATCATACAGTGCCTCCTTAAATTCTTCCCATGTAAAACGAGCCAGGTGCTCCGCGGGTATAACATTCTGCCGAGCCTCCCACCAGTAGTCAGCTGGTCAGGAAAGCTTGGAACGCGACACACAGCAGTCGCTCCTCATCAGTACATCTGAGGAGTTTGAAAATTCTTTCAATAGATCATACCCAAAGCTCAGCATCGTTTGGGCTACCAGATCCATTGAACACAGGTGGGTTTCGTTGAGGAATAAGTCCTCAATATCACGACGGGGTGGTGGTGGAGGTGGTGATGGTGATGGTGGTGGAGGGGTATCATGATGTTCCTGTTCTTCCTCCCTTTCATTTTGTGCTTGACGTCTTCCACGTCCCTGGGTCTACCAGGTCCTCTTCGATTGTTAACTACTCTTGGCGGCATTTTTTTTTTTTGAAACTATAAGAACAAAACTCTCATTAGCACCTTACTTTTAAGCCTTCTTTTACTTACTAACCTTTTCCCAACTTAAACAAGTTCATGGAAAAGAAAACAGAAAAATAGCTTCGATACTTAACTCTTTAAACTTTTAACTTTCCAAGTTAAACTAAAATATTCATCTAAACTTTTCTTCTAATCGCGTTTTAGAAAAAACTTTTCATAAGATCAAAGCCCACTCTCGGGTCATCATATATATATATATATATATATACATGTCAAAAAGAATATTGATTTTGCCTCCAACGAGGACTTATACAAAAAGTTAGACTACGACTAGTCTAAACTAGGCTAACTGCCTATCTATGTACCTGGTGCACTAACAAGTTGCATCTCCGTATCTACTGGAAGTACTAGAACGGAAACGATTCATAAAATTTCGTATCCTTGTAGAGTAATACAAAAGGAGTCTACTGATCCGACTATGTACAAGACAAAAAGAAACTTCTACTACTACTACTACGCGTCTATGACGCTCCGCTCAACTAGCTGCGGTCGAGTCACTACTGCCCTGTACAGCTTGCAACTCCTCGGAGTCCTCCTTAGGGTCCTCCTCAGGGTCGTCCTCAGGGTCCTCCTCCGGATCCTCTTCCGGATCCTTCTCCGGATCCTCTTCTGGATCCTTCTCTAAATTCTATACCAAAGATGAGCTGAAGTGCCTCGTCAACCCTCAAAGTAGTGCCGTCCAAAAGTGTAAGTGGTGGTGGTAAAGACAAGTCTGTAATAGTCCTCTCAAAGTCTGAAACAAAATAGTCTGAGCTGGACACTATTGTACGCTTCTTCAGGGGAAGAAGGTGCTCAGGAAGTGAACTAGACATGTACACCTCTACAGAACGGCCCTGGATGGTCCCGCCTCGAACTGTCCCGGACTCTCGTCCACTCAGCACAAATCTCCTCAAGTGGGGTAAGAGGAGATGGTAACTCAAGCATCGCAGCAAGCTCTGCGTCTCTCTCTAAGTACTCATCTCCAAGAACTAACCCCTCATTAGGTGCAAGCACTGGCGGCAGCTCCAACAGTGCGGCAAACTCTGGGTCCATGACCAACATCTCAGGCTCAAAATCTGGCACAAACTCTGTCGGAACGTGAAGGTAGGGAAGGTGCTCAGAACCGAAATAGTCCACAATGAACCGACTATGAAAGAATTGCCTATGTATGGCTAGAGCGAATTCAGAAAAGTCGCCGATCGGCTCGGGGTCATCACCAATCAGTGCAATGTGGTACCAGGCTATGGCATGTGCCCAACCGTGCCACTCGTCGGGCAGCCGTACCGTCAGATCGGCTATCGCCTGACACTCAGAAACAAAGTGACGGGCTGCGTAGAAACGTGCAGCGAAGTCACTAACCAACTGCCCTATGTCATGGTTCGGGTCCACCTCATAGTCGTAGTACTCATCCTACAAAGTTTTTAAGAGAACACAAATCATTAACTGGTAGGATATTTAACATATCTTATGGAAATTCTTAAATTACAATTAGAATATTCTATTATTCAAAATTGCAATACTTAAATCACTTAATCACAGCTTATCTTAATCATCTAGCAATTTAAGAAATTGCACTTAAACAACACATATAAACAAAACTATTTCACGATTTCTTTCCATTCTTTTAACTTATTAACTTATTTATTCTTATTCTTCTTATTATTCTTTATTTTATTTCCTTAAAAGGAAACTCTTACGGCCTTTATTTAAAAAAAAACAAGTCGACTCCAACGAGTCTGTTGTTCATGTCACTTAACGCAGATGTCACACCCCGACTCTCGAGGTGCGACTTACGAATAACAACAAAAACCTAAACAACTAGCAATCAACTTGAATAAGGGGAACATGCTCGGGGAAAACGATAATGAAAGATAAGGCAATCGAATTAGGCTTCCAAAAACATAACGAAGTAATATCCGAGCATTTCAACTTCACTTATAACAGGAATCTAAATAAGTAATTCATGCTGACGGGGATGGAATTCCAACAAAAAGAGAATACACATATATACCAAGTCAAGAGAATCATGTTCAAACAACATTCCAAGTCAACGAGCCCACCGCTCGGAAGTACAAGTCAAGTAGTTTAAGAATTCAACAAATATTCAAAGTCATCGAGCACAACACTCAGAATCAAAAACATGAGTATCAAAGTATTAGCATCAACAGACATCAATTCAAAAGGGTTGCAGCGGAAACTTGCATCAATACCCAACATCTGCACGTATGAAGACGTATAAATGCCAGTCTGAAATTCAACTAGACTCAACCAAAAGAACCACACCACACCACCAAATATCCATGCCATCGCCATCCAGTCAACCTGCATGTTTAGAAACACACGCAGGGCTGAGTACTTCGTACTCAGTGAACACAAGCCAAAACATTTGAATAAAGATGCTTCTTAAGCTATAACAATTGAACTTGCCTTGCCGAACATCACAAGTACTTAAGCAGTTAAAAACAGTTTTACTTGTGCATGTTTAAAAACATTTTATTTTAAAACAGACTGCGCAGTCAAATATAACATATAATATAACAGTAAGCATCATCTGTCACAAACAATCTTACTGTGCCGAGAAGTAGGCCTCCTTCTCGAGCACTGTGATCGGCCTAACCGAAGCAAGGCTCACAGTCACCTCAACATATACCACACGTGGGTTTCCTGCCTTCACAGGATAATAACATCTTCACATAAACAGATGATAACACATACCAACTTAATAAAAAACGGCAAGTCAATCGCATTTAAAATTATATCATAGTACTCAATAGCATAACTAGTTCTCATCGATAGTTTTGTTCAGAAAAGCCCACCTGACTTCCGAAGATCTAGCTAGGTGGTTTAGGGGCTATTTGTCCTTGCTTAATGATCCGTCCGGCTCGATCCTTCACGGTTTGACATTGATAAAGGAAAATAAGATACGCAAAAGACGGACACAAGGCGGTGGACTCAACTGAAGGACTTCTACTTGAGTCGTTTTCTCTCTTCGCTTTAACCTTTCTAAAGGATCTCGCGTTCTCGTCTATAAATCATTAACTCTACTCGAATTGGTTAATATTACTAATCATCGTCTCAATACTTTCTCACTTTACTTAATAACGTCGTCCATCTACATTCTATTACTCGAGTTTTCTTTCAAAGACTTAATCACTTCTCAATTTAACAATCAATAATTCAATCATTTTGCATATAATAATTCAATTATCCTTTACATCATAACTAATATCATGCATTTAAACACTTATTCAATCATATAATGAATTCAAATAAATCAAGCAACTTCAAGACACATTAACATTTATTTAAGTCATTAAAACTTAACTCGATTATGCATTTCCTCTTTATAAAGGCTCAAAACTATTTACTTATCTTTTCTTATTTTATAGACAACGCTTTGTTCTAAATTCATTATCTTATGAGGTATTTTATAACTTTCATAATTCTCTTCAATTATCATTAAACTCTTATGAAATTAGAATTTCTTATTCCTTTCTAATTCGATTCTCATTTCTTAACTCGACTATTATTTTTCTAATTATTAACTCGGTAATTTCTCTCGGTTTATTTTTAATTCGCTGGTTGAACACAATGACCTCAATTAATTATTTTTAATTAACTTCTTTTAACTCATTACTCGATATCTTATTATATTTTCTTGATTAACTTATACGAGTATCTAACTTAACTCGTCTAGCATCTTTTCTCCATTCGATTAAAACTTCCTTTTTATTTCTTCTCGATTAATTCTTTTAAACTCGGTTTTCTCAATTCTTGCTCATTTATTTAATAAATTCCTTCTTCTTTTGTCTTTATCTTTTTTAACCACTTTCTTACTTAACAATTTCTTTGTTATTCAATAACATTTTTATAAACTAGTTCATTTTATTAGGTAGGTTGCAAAATATCTTTTTGTTGTAGTTTATTAAAAATTTAAGTCTTTAAGTTTCATACAAGAAATTATTTTATATATCTTTTTTATGCATTTTTCTTCTTTTAATAAATTATAAAGCTTTTGAACTTCAATTCTTTAATTACAAAATTTCCTACCTTTATTCATAATTAAACTAGTATTCATACACACATTATAACACTTAAACATTCAATCTTTTCTATATTATCATAAATTATTCTTCCAAAAACTCAACATGCAATTTAATTTTCTTATCTTAACAATATGTATGATTTTATTAACATATCATACAATCATCTCATGATCAAAACATCACTCAATTCATCAACAAAATCAACAAAAATAAATTCTCTAATTTCTTCAAAAACATACGGCAATGCATACATATTTTTATGCATTTTGTTTCTCAATTTTTCATGCATATAATCTCATTCTCAACATGATAAAGATAATAAATCAAGCATCAAAATATCAATAACTCAAAGAATCCACATTTCCTATTTTTCTCTATAATTTCGGCATTATCAAATTTATAGGGTTTTAAATTCTTTTCTTCTCTTAATTCACCGATTAAACCTAATGTTCGATTCTCCTAACGACTTCTTCTCACTTGATTATCACAAGCATAACCTAAGTTTGCCTAAACATAAATAAATAACATGCATGCATAGCTTCTTACTTTTAGGACTTAGAGATATACATATATACAACTTAATCAAATGAATATCATACTTTAAATTAAAAAGAATTTCTTCTCTTGGCTTCTTGGAATCGAAATGGAAGAAAATGGAGCTTCAAAGCTTGAACTTGAATGGAAGAAAGAACTCTTCTTGAATCCTCAAAGAAAAGAATAACATAAGATTGAATCATCCATCTCTTTAGGGCTTAAGAGCCAAAATGAAGAAAATGGAGGATGATTATTTGAATTTTCAATTCAAGAGCTTGAAGGATTATTACCTTTTTCTTGAAGATATAAATGAAAATTGATAGAGGATGATGCTTTCTACTTCATTTCCATGAATGATGAGCTTGGATTCATGGTTTGCATGGAAGAAAAATCAAATTTAGGTGTGTGTATGTGTATGTGCCATGAGTTTGAGAGAGTAGAGAGGGAGAGAGTTTTCTTTTTCTTCTCTGCATTGCGAGAGCGTCTCGACTCGAGAGAAGAAAAAGAAAACTCTCTCCCTCTCTACTCTCTCAAACTCATGGCACATACACATACACACACCTAAATTTGATTTTTCTTCCATGCAACCATGAATCCAAGCTCATCATTCATGGAAATGAAGTAGAAAGCATCATCCTCTATCAATTTCATTTATATCTTCAAGAAAAGGTAATAATCCTTCAAGCTCTTGAATTGAAAATTCAAAATAATCATCCTCCATTTCTTCATTTTGGCTCTTAAGCCCTAAAAGAGATGGATGATTAATCTTATGTTATTCTTTCTTTGAGGATTCAAGAAGAGTTCTTTCTTCCATTCAAGTTCAAGCTTTGAAGCTCCATTTTCTTCCATTTTCGATTCCAGAGCCAAGAGAAGAAATTCTTTTTAATTTAAAGTATGATATTCATTTGATTAAGTTGTATTATGTATATCTCTAAGTCCTAAAAGTAAGAAGCTATGCATGCATGTTATTTATTTATGTTTAGGCAAACTTAGGTTATGCTTGTGATAATCAAGTGAGAAGAAGTCGTTAGGAGAATCGAACATTAGGTTTTAATCGGTGAATTAAGAGAAGAAAAAGAATTTAAAACCCTATAAATTTGATAAATGCCGAAATTATAGAGAAAAATAGGAAATGTGGATTCTTTGAGTTATTGATATTTTGATGCTTGATTTATTATCTTTATCATGTTGAGAATGAGATTATATGCATGAAAAATTGAGAAACAAAATGCATAAAAATATGTATGCATTGCCGTATGTTTTTGAAGAAATTAGAGAATTTATTTTGTTGATTTTGTTGATGGAATTGAGTGATGTTTTGATCATGAGATGATTGTATGATATGTTAATAAAATCATACATATTGTTAAGATAAGAAAATTAAATTGCATGTTGAGTTTTTGGAAGAAATAATTTATGATAATATAGAAAAGATTGAATGTTTAAGTGTTATAATGTGTGTATGAAATACTAGTTTAATTATGAATAAAGGTAGAAATTTTGTAATTAAAGAATTGAAGTTCAAAAGCTTTTAATTTATTAAAAGAAGAAAAATGCATAAAAAGATATATAAAATAAATTTCTTGTATGAAAACTTAAAGACTTAAATTTTTAATAAACTACAACAAAAAGATATTTTGCAACCTACCTAATAAAATGAACTAGTTTATAAAAATGTTTATTGAATAACAAAGAAATTGTTAAGTAAGAAAGTGGTTAAAAAAGATAAAGACAAAAGAAGAAGAATTTATTAAATAAATGAGCAAGAATGAGAAAACCGAGTTTAAAAGGAATTAATCGAGAAGAAATAAAAAGGAAGTTTTAATCGAATGGAGAAAAGATGCTAGACGAGTTAAGTTAGATACTCGTATAAGTTAATCAAGAAAATAATAATAAGATATCGAGTAATGAGTTAAAAGAAGTTAATTAAAAATAATTAATTGAGGTCATTGTGTTCAACCAAGCGAATTAAAAATAAACCGGAGAGAAATTACCGAGTTAATAATTAGAAAAATAATAGTCGAGTTAAGAAATGAGAATCGAAATTAGAAAGGAATAAGAAATTCTAATTTCATAAGAGTTTAATGATAATTGAAGAGAATTTATGAAAGTTATAAAATACCTTCATAAGATAATTGAATTTAGAACAAAGCGTTGTCTATAAAATAAGAGAAGATAAAGTAAATAGTTTGAGCCTTTATAAAGAGGAAATGCATAATCGAGTTAAGTTTGTAATGACTTAAATAAATGTTAATGTGTCTTGAAGTGCTTGATTTATTTGAATTCATTATATGATTGAATAAGGGTTTTAAATGCATGATATTAGTTATGATAGTAAAGGATAATGAATTATTATATGCAAAATGATTTGAATTATTGATTGTTAAATTGAGAAGTGATTAAAGTCTTTGAAAGAAAACTCGAGTAATAGAATGTAGATGGACGACGTTATTAAGTAAAGTGAGAAAGTATTGAGACGATGATTAGGTAATATTAACCAATTCGAGTAGAGTTAATGATTTATAGACGAGAACGCGAGATCCTTTAGAAAGGTTAAAGCGAAGAGAGAAACGACTCAAGTAGAAGTCCTTCAGTTGAGTCCAACGCCTTGTGTCCGTCTTTTGCGTATCTTATTTTCCTTTATCAATGTCAAACCGTGAAGGATCGAGCCGGAAGGATCATTAAGCAAGGACAAATAGCCCTAAACCACCTAGCTAGATCTTCGGAAGTCAGGTGGGCTTTTCTGAACAAAACTATCGATGAGAACTAGTTATGCTATTGAGTACTATGATATAATTTTAAATGCGATTGACTTGCCGTTTTTATTAAAGTTGGTATGTGTTATCATCTGTTTATGTGAAGATGTTATTATCCTGTGAAAGGCAGGAAACCCACGTGTGGTATATGTTGAGGTGACTGTGAGCCTTGCTTCGGTTAGGCCGATCACAGTGCTCGAGAAGGAGGCCTACTTCTCGGCACAGTAAGATTGTTTGTGACAGATGATGCTTACTGTTATATTATATGTTATATTTGACCTGCGCAGTCTGTTTAAAATAAAATGTTTTTAACATGCCACAAGTAAAACTGTTTTTACTGCTTAAGTACTTGTGATGTTCGGCAAGGCAAGTTCAATTGTTATAGCTTTAAGAAGCATCTTTATTCAAATGTTTTGGCTTGTGTTCACTGAGTACGAAGTACTCAGCCTGCGTGTGTTTCTAACATGCAGGTTGACTGGATGGCGATGGCATGGATATTTGGTGGTGTGGTGTGTTCTTTTGGTTGAGTCTAGTTGAATTTCAGACTGGCATTTATACGTCTTCAATACGTGCAGATGTTGGGGTATTGATGCAAGTTTCCGCTGCAACCCTTTGAATTGATGTCTGTTGATGCTAATACTTTGATACTCATGTTTTTGATTCTGAGTGTTGTGCTCGATGACTTTGAATATTTGTTGAATTCTTAAAACTACTTGACTTGTACTTCCGAGCGGTGGGCTCGTTGACTTGGAATGTTGTTGAACATGATTCTCTTGACTTGGTATATATGTGTATTCTCTTTTGTTGGAATTCCATCCCCGTTCAGCATGAATTACTTATTTAGATTCCTGTTATAAGTGAAGTTGAAATGCTCGGATATTACTTCGTTATGTTTTTGGAAGCCTAATTCGATTGCCTTATCTTTCATTATCGTTTTCCCCGAGCATGGTTCCCCTTATTCAAGTTGATTGCTAGTTGTTTAGGTTTTGTTGTTATTCGTAAGTCGCACCTCGAGAGTCGGGGTGTGACATCTGCGTTAAGTGACATGAACAACAGACTCGTTGGAGTCGACTTGTTTTTTTTTTAAAATAAAGGCCGTAAGAGTTTCCTTTAAGGAAATAAAATAAAGAATAATAAGAAGAATAAGAATAAATAAGTTAATAAGTTAAAAGAATGGAAAGAAATCGTGAAATAGTTTTGTTTATATGTGTTGTTTAAGTGCAATTTCTTAAAATTGCTAGATGATTAGATAAGCTGTGATTAAGTGATTTAAGTATTGCAATTTTGAATAATAGAATATTCTAATTGTAATTTAAGAATTTCCATAAGATATGGTTAAATATCCTACCAGTTAATGATTTGTGTTCTCTTAAAAACTTTGTAGGATGAGTTACTACGACTATGAGGTGGACCCGAACCATGACATAGGGCAGTTGGTTAGTGACTTCGCTGCACGTTTCTACGCAGGCCCGTCACTTTGTTTCTGAGTGTCAGGCGATAGCCGATCTGACGGTACGGCTGCCCGACGAGTGGCACGGTTGGGCACATGCCATAGCCTGGTACCACATTGCACTGATTGGTGATGACCCCGAGCCGATCGGCGACTTTTCTGAATTCGCTCTAGCCATACATAGGCAATTCTTTCATAGTCGGTTCATGTGGACTATTTCGGTTCTGAGCACCTTCCCTACCTTCACGTTCCGACAGAGTTTTGTGCCAGATTTTGAGCCTGAGATGTTGGTCATGGACCCAGAGTTTGCCGCACTGTTGGAGCTGCCGCCAGTGCTTGCACCTAAATGAGGGGTTAGTTTCTTGGAGATGAGTACTTAGAGAGAGACGCAGAGCTTGCTTGCGATGCTTGAGTTACCATCTCCTCTTACCCCACTTGAGGAGATTTGTGCTGAGTGGACGGAGTCCGGGGACAGTTCGAGGCTGGGACCATCCAGGGCCCGTTCTGTAGAGGTGTACATGTCTAGTTCACTTCCTGAGCACCTTCTTCCCCTGAAGAAGCGTACAATAGTGGTCCAGCTGCAGGACTATTTTGTTTCAGACTTTGAGAGGACTATTACAGACTTGTCTTTACCACCACCACTTACACTTTTGGGACGGCACTACTTTGAGGGTTGACGAGGCACTTCAGCTCATCTTTGGTATAGATTTAGAGAAGGATCCAGAGAAGAGGATCCGGAGAAGGATCCGGAAGAGGATCCGGAGGAGGACCCTGAGGACGACCCTGAGGAGGACCCTAAGGAGGACTCCGAGGAGTTGCAAGCTGTACAGGGCAGTAGTGACTCGACCGCAGCTAGTTGAGCGGAGCGTCATAGACGCGTAGTAGTAGTAGTAGAAGTTTCTTTTTGTCTTGTACATAGTCGGATCAGTAGACTTCCTTTTGTATTACTCTACAAGGATACGAAATTTTATGAATCGTTTCCGTTCTAGTACTTCCAGTAGATACGGAGATGCAACTTGTTAGTGCACCAGGTACATAGATAGGCAGTTAGCCTAGTTTAGACTAGTCGTAGTCTAACTTTTTGTATAAGTCCTCGTTGGAGGCAAAATCAATATTCTTTTTGACATGTATATATATATATATATATATATGATGACCCGAGAGTGGGCTTTGATCTTATGAAAAGTTTTTTCTAAAACGCGATTAGAAGAAAAGTTTAGATGAATATTTTAGTTTAACTTGGAAAGTTAAAAGTTTAAAGAGTTAAGTATCGAAGCTATTTTTCTGTTTTCTTTTCCATGAACTTGTTTAAGTTGGGAAAAGGTTAGTAAGTAAAAGAAGGCTTAAAAGTAAGGTGCTAATGAGAGTTTTGTTCTTATAGTTTCAAAAAAAAAAAATGCCGCCAAGAGTAGTTAACAATCGAAGAGGACCTGGTAGACCCAGGGGACGTGGAAGACGTCAAGCACAAAATGAAAGGGAGGAAGAACAGGAACATCATGATACCCCTCCACCACCATCACCATCACCACCTCCACCACCACCCCGTCGTGATATTGAGGACTTATTCCTCAAACGAAACCCACCTGTGTTCAATGGATCTGGTAGCCCAAACGATGCTGAGCTTTGGGTATGATCTATTGAAAGAATTTTCAAACTCCTCAGATGTACTGATGAGGAGCGACTGCTGTGTGTCGCGTTCCAGCTTTCCTGACCAGCTGACTACTGGTGGGAGGCTCGGCAGAATGTTATACCCGCGGAGCACCTGGCTCGTTTTACATGGGAAGAATTTAAGGAGGCACTGTATGATAAGTACGTGCCTAAGACGTATAGAGCTCAAAAGGAGGCCGAGTTCTATAACTTGAAACAAGGGAAGATGACAGTCACAGAATATGATGCGAAGTTCTGTGAATTGTCAAGGTATGCGCCTGCTCAGGTGGATACCGAGGAAAAGATAGCTAAGAAATTTCGTGGGGGACTTAAGCATGAGTTTGGAATAGCGTTAGCTAGTCATGAAGGACTGAGCTACACCGAGGTTTTAGGACGAGCTCTGGAGATGGAGGCCGTAGTGTCTGATGAAAGGAAAGCAATAACACCTGCACCAGTTCCGACCCAAAATCAGAATCGAGGCTATTACAACAAAGCAACTACCAAGGAAAAAGAAAATGGGAAGGGGGAAACAGCAGTGGTTAC
>JANLIY010000238.1:0-43269 GCA_029490685.1 Schizonepeta tenuifolia | reverse complement strand
TTCCCCGCTTCTTTAATCCAACCCCAGTCGCACCCCGACTTCTGCCGTCCCTCGGGATTTGGGGCTGTGACAGAGTGGTATCAGAGCAGTATTCATTTTCTGCTCTGCTTCTGAGTCAATCTTCTAGTATGAGTTAGTGTGAGTCATTCTTTCTTAGTATGAGTCATTCCTTCTAGTAATGTCACAAGAGTGGTATATATATATATACAAGTCTTCCTTCGAATAATAATATAGAGTATTCATTTGTACTCTATATTGAGTCTTCTTTCAAGTCGTAAGACACGGTATTTGTGTATACTCTGGATTAGAGTCATCTTTCAAGTATAAGATAAGAGTTAAATCATAAAGCTAAGATTGAGAACATAGAAGTCAACTCAACCGCCCGCTACGTCGACTCAACAAGGAAAAGTGAAAGAATTTATAATGAGATTTCTTTAAAAAAAAAAAGGGAATTTATGAGCAAGTATTCAGAAGAATTTAGAATGAGAATGAGTTGTGTTCCGAAATTAAGAATTTTATAGAAGTAAAATTTTTATACTTTATGTGATTGAGTGATAGTAGAAGTACTATCTTATGTGAAATTATTTGAGCAATAATTTCTTTCTTTTAAAAATTATTTGGACACAAGAATATAGTTGGATTTTAGGGATTTCTCCCGGTTCGATGAGAACGTAGACTTGAAACCTAAGAACTTTCCGGTTCTTCGAGAGCTTAGACGTTTTAAGAAACGTTGTTTTCAAATGATTTCGAAAGGAGATCCCTAACGTGAGAAGGACTTCCTCTGACAAATGTCACGTGCGTAAAGTGACATGAATAAAGACTCGACAAGAGTCGATCTTTATTTTACAACCCGATAAGAATTTCCTTCGAGGGAAATGAAATAAATAATGTTAAAATAAAGTAAATATGTACGAAAGGAACGAAAGAAACATATAGACGTGTGAGAAAAACGTGACTCCAAATTATTCGAGAAAAGGTTGAAACAAGAAGGATAAATTGAAATAAACGAAAGAGCCGAATGTTACCTTAGTTGTAAGGGCATGAACAAAGTCCCTTGGAGATGGCTTTGTTTTACTTATTAGGAGCCGTCCAAGTATTCGAATAGCTTAAAATGGTATTTTCCTCTAGAAGATTAAGTATTCCGAGCTAAATTGGAGAATTTCCAAAGATTTCTTTTAAAAAGTAGTTGTGTGTGCAATTCGAGAAATTGCTGCTCGATTTAGAAAAGTAAAATCTGTATGAAGTAATCAATAGAGCGAGACAGAAGTTCCATGTGATTGAGGGACTGTTATGTGGACCTGATCAACCCACATATAAAGAAACTCAGTAATATGGGTCTTATGCCCTGCTAGTAAAACCTTTTTAGTATGATATAAGTGGTTTAAAGAAACGAATATTACTTACGTATAAGTATCTTATAACGACGTCGTTCCTTTTCTTTTCGTTTCTTTTTATAGTGCTCGCCTCGTTCGAACCTTGCGAAGAGAATTGTTTTACTATTAGGAGTCAAGCATGACGCTTGATTAAATTTTCTAACGACCGCTCGTTTTAGCATTGACAAATAGAACTTGTTCTAAAAAGTTATTCTTAGGATATATTCCTTTTCTCCATTGGAATTTATATATATATACTTCGTCCTTGAACAAAGAATACGACACGTATGAGTATTATGATTAGTAAACGACAAAGTCTTTCGTAAATGAATGTTGCTTTCGCATAAGTAACATGAACAAAGTATACGTGCTTTGTTTTAAAGAATTGATAAGAAATTTTTTTTTCTTGAGAAAGAGATAAAGGATTAATGAAAGAAAGTAAGGAATTAAAGTAAGAAATTAAAAGAATGAGATAAGAAATGAGAATAAAACCTTGAAATTTTGTTTCTATATATTGTGAGTACGAGAGCAATTTTCTGTAAAATTGCTAAATGTCTAAGATAAGTTGTCAGATTAAGTGTGGCAATATTACAATTGAATAAGGAGTATTCATTTTGTAATTTAAGATTTTCCGTAAGATAAGGTACCATCTTACCGTTACTGATCCGTGTTTCTTAAAACACTTTGTAGAATGACTTCCAGTAGTGACACGGCTTCAGAGAATCAGTCCCCGCCACAGCGTACTTGGGCAGATCAGTTATTAGATAGGTATAGAGATTTTGAGGCAAACCCAAGATACGACGTAGGACAAAGGATTAGTTACTTCTCGTCAGTTTATTATCCAGTCCGGCATACTATTCCAGAGTCAGGCTATACTTGACTTGGTTAGTCGTCTACCAGAGGAATGGCGTGGTTGGGCACATGACACGGCATGGTACTACCTTGGGATGTTTGACAACGATATAGAGCCAACAGGTAATTACAATGGATTCGCTTTAGAGGTGCACAGGCGTTTCTTCGAGAGCAGACATATAGCATCATACCCAGTTCAGGCGCATCCTCCCTATACTCATTTTCCGGCAGATTCAGAGTCAGAGCACGATGAGATAGGTCCAGAGGTGATTGCACAGTTGGAGATCCCTTCAGTGATGGTACCCAGTGAGGGCATAAGGGAATTGGCTACAGAGACAACGGATGGCCTAGGGTTACCCGCTCCTTTTCAGCATGAGCCTTCTATGAGAGTGCAAGGACCATTTTAGTCAGGACCAGAGTATTTAGACACGGCCGCTCTATTACAGTTTCCGTCATCTTACAGATCCCTTGATGAGATTTGTGCGGAGTTGGCCAGGGTTCGGGCTGAGTTTGAGGCAGGACCGTCCAGGGTCCATTCTAGAGAGGAGTACGAGTCCGGTTCACTTCCCGACCACTTGCTGCCTCTGAAGAAGCAGGCATTAGTGACCTGCTGGGACTACCCGGTTTCAGATTCAGAGATGACAGTTTCAGATGTGCCTGCACCACCATCACTTACACTTGCGGATGGCACTACTTTGAGAGTTGACGAGGCACTTAAATTTGCTTTCGGTTCAGAGTCAGACGATGAGGACCTGGATGAGGATCCGGAAGAGGACACTGATGAGGATTCGGATGAGAATCCGGATAAGAACCCCGAGGAGGGTTAAGCCATGGTGGGCATTAGTGGCTCGACCGTAGTTTGTTAAGCTAGGCGTCAGAGACGCATAGTAGCATAGTAGCCTTTAGTGGTACATAGTCGGATCGGTAACTAGATAGTTTTGTAGTACTCCAACGGATACAAAAATTTTATGAATCGTTCCCGTTCTAGTACTTTTAGTAGTACGGTAATGCAATATGTTAGTGCATTCTATACACATAGGCAGTTAGTCAAATTTAGACTCGTTTCCTTGTTAAAAGGCACAACTAACATAATCCTTTGATGTATATATATAATATACATGACCCATTAGAGGGTTTTAGTCACAAGAAGTTTCATATGAATCGTATAACTAAACCAGAATATTAAACAAAACTCGTGTAACGGGAGTTTAATTTAACCTTGAAGGTTAAAAGTTGAGAGAAATAGAGTCAAAGTTATTTTGTTATTCTTGTTTATGTAAAAGTATTAAGTGGGGAAAGAAAAGGGTTAGTGAGAAAATGAAGGCTTAGAAACAAGTGCTAATAAGAAAAAAAAAAAAAATTATCTTACAATCTTAAAAATGTCGCTGAGAGCTGCTAACGATCGAAGAGGACCTGATAGTCCTAGAGAGTCTGATAAAGGTTAAGAACAACGTATAAGAGAGGAAGGACAAAAACACCCAAAAACCTTTTCACTTCCCCTATCTCCTCAACGTCATAGCATTGAGGATTTATTCTTCGGAAGCAAACCACCATATTTCGATGGATCTAGTAATCCGAGTGAGGCCAAGCAATGGATACATACTATAGAGAGAATTTTTGAACCAATTAGACTTAGTGATGAAGAGCGCCTAGCATGCGCTGGGTATCAGCTAACCGGACCAGCATAATATTAGTGGAAAACTAGACAGAGACTTATGCCTGTAGAACAAGCGGCTCTAACCACCTGGAATGGTTTTAAGAAGGCATATTATGAAAAGTATGTAACCGACCAAGTCAAGACTGAGGAGGAAATAGCAAGGAAGCTTCAGGGAGAACTTAAGTATGATCTGGGAATAGCAGTAGCTAGACAGGGAGGATTGAGTTATGCTGAACTACTAGAACGAGTCCGAGAAATAGAGGCAGTAGTGCCTAGTAAGGAAAAGATAGTATTGCCCACATCGGCACCAAACTAGACCTCAACCTAAAATCTTCCCAACAATAAGGTTAACCATAAGGGAAAAAGGAAATGGGAAGGAAGTAGTAGTAATTGTTACCAGTGCCACAATATGTCAAGGGAAACAGAATAGCGCTCGGCAGGGTTTCCACCAACCAGGAAAAGGAAGTAACTATGGAAAGAAAGTAGGACAAAAGAGTAAGCCACAGAAAAATGAACAATCCGGTCAAGGCAAGAGAAACCATCTACTAGGACAACTGCAAGGGCAGCCAAGGAACGATTAACCAAGGAAAAATAACTAATCCTGATTACCCTAAGTGTAATAAGGAATACCCTGGTGTTTGTTTAGCAAAAACTAGTGTTTGCTTCAACTGTGGACATAAGGGGCATG
This sequence comes from Schizonepeta tenuifolia, assembly GCA_029490685.1. Taxonomy (NCBI): domain Eukaryota; kingdom Viridiplantae; phylum Streptophyta; class Magnoliopsida; order Lamiales; family Lamiaceae; genus Schizonepeta; species Schizonepeta tenuifolia. The sequence goes on along the minus strand of JANLIY010000238.1, from coordinate 38,699 downwards.
TTAAGAGGGATTGTCCTGAGCCGTGGCAAGCAGTAGAACATAAACGAGAATTTTCTACTTGTTCTAGATGTGGTAAGAAACATGAGGGTGCGTGTTTGGCAAACACGGATAAATGTTTTAATTGTGGGCAGACGGGGCATATAAGGAAGAGTTGTCTGACGCTGCTCCGGACGGCAAAACCAAATCAGTACGGCCAGCTTCAACCATTAAATGCCATTCAAGTCCAGTTACAGCCACAACTGATGCAATCACAACAGAATGCGAACGCATACATGATTAGGCAGGAGAGACTTAATGAAGGAAAGGGAAATCTGGCGGATATCGGACGAACCTTATAAATTACCCTGCCATAAATTTTTGCTTCGTTTTAGAACCTTACATTCGGGTATAATTAGTACCTAATAACCTTTAGGAATAGAACTAGGACGCTCTAATTGTGAAATTTGGAACAATTACGCTTTAGGGAGTATTGATGACCTCAGAGAGTTAACCCCTTAGTTTCATTAAACAATCGATTGGGAAGTAATAAAATGCACTATATATATAAATTTAGGAAAAAGACAAGTTGTTTGAGAATTTCCATGATTCTCGACAGCGAGAGAAAAATCTCTTTAAAAAAAAAAAAAATCCCAAATAGAGAACCTACAGAATTATATGAAATATTATCTGATTTATCACCAGATTGACGCGTAGGTTTCACGATCGACTTAGAACTACAAGTAGCTCCCAAATTAAAGGTTTTATGTAGAATGGTATCAAAGGAGTTAGAGGAGCTTAAGATCCAACTGCAAGAGTTGTTAAGATGACGATTTCTTTAGACAAATGTTTTCACCATGGAAAATATTTTAGATGTTCATCATCAAAGAAAGATGATTCTACAAGAATGTATATAGGCTGTCAAAAATTAAATAAAGATAACCCTTAAAAGTAAGTATCCTTTAACGAGAATAGAAGACCCCTGATACACTTAAAAAGGGAACAAGTACAATTGTGAGGATAGACTTAAGGTCTAAGCATTTTTTTTGTTGTTAAAGGATAAACTGGTGATATGCCCAAAAATTCTCTTTCAAACCAGATAAAACTACTACAAATACTTAGTTATGCCGTTAGTTGGCTAGTGCTCCGTAGTATTCATGAACCACATGAATAGAATTTTTCCACCTAAACTTAGAAAAGAATTCATTTTAGTATTTATCAACGACAATTTCAGCTACCCTAAGAGTGAGGATGAACACAAAGAACACATACGAATAATACTAGAAATACTTAGAGTCGAGAAACTAGATGCCAAGTCCAGAAGAGCAAGTTCGAGTGAAGAAGAAATAATTCTTGGACATATAGTGTCGACAGAAGATGTTAAGACAGATTCATGCCAAGGTAGAGGCAGTACTCAAATGATAAATCGCCTACCAGTCTGAATGAAATAAGAAGTTTCCCAAGTTGGACAGTTATAATAGAAGTTTCCATTAATTTTTTTTTTATATAATTACTAAGACTTATGACACAACTGCATAGAAGAAAAGAATAAATGTACAGACAATTGTGAAATAGGAATGCAGACGTTCTAGGAAAAGTTGATCATTACCCCAGATCTAGCCCTCCCAAAAACGATAAGGAATACGAGATAACGCTACTAAGAATGAGATAGTATGATATAAATGCAAAATGAGAAAGTGATAGCTTACGCTCCACGACACATTAATCCCAGGAAATTGAATATCCAACCTACGACTTAGAACTTGCAGCCGTAAAGCTTGCATTGAAAATTTGAACACACCATCTATATGGTTCAAGGGATGAAATCTTCACAGATCGTAAGAATTAGGAGCGTGTATTCAAGCAAAGGAATTAACAAAAGACAAAGGAGATAGCTCGAACAAGTAAAATATTACGTTTGTAAAAATAATTACTATCTAGGTAAAGTTAAGAATAAGAATAGACACGCTGAGTCGTAAGACTCCAACTAAGTTTAGGTATCTTTTTGTCGGAAAAGAAACGCTTATACAAGGATTCGAGAAGATAGATATAGAAAAATGCATGATGCATCAGCATCGATCGCAGGGCGAATAGCGGCACAAGTAGCTATATCAAATTACGAGAAAGGTTATAAGTATCAAGAGAAAGGACGAGTCAATGGATAAGCCTCGACTAAGGATAAGAATGGATAAACCAGACAGCAACTCTGAAGCAGTGAGTTCGTGATAGAAATTTAAGAGTGGACTTAGTAATTCCGATAACGACGAGATGGTTGTAGGTTACAAGGCAGAAAAGTCACATAGCGAACCTAACTTTAGTACCGCTTTTTCACCGCCAGTTGAATGGATAGTCCGAGAAATGATTCAAATACTCGTTGATATGCTAAGAACGATAATATTACCCCAGATCTAGCCCTCCCAAAAACGATAAGGAATACGAGATAGATGTTAACGCTACTAAGAATGAGATAGTATGATATAGATGCAAAATGAGAAAGTGATAGCTTACGCTCCACGACACATTAATCCCAGGAAATTGAATATCCAACCTACGACTTAGAACTTGCAGCCGTAAAGCTTGCATTGAAAATTTGAACACACCATCTATATGGTTCAAGGAATGAGATCTTCACAGATCATAAGAATTCGGAGTGTGTATTCAAGCAAAGGAATTAACATAAGACAAAGGAGATAGCTCGAACTAGTAAAATATTACATTTGTGAAAATAATTACTATCTAGGTAAAGTTAAGAGTAAGAATAGACACGCTGAGTCGTGAGACTCCAACAAAGTTAAGTATCTCAACGTTGGAGAAGAAACGCTTATACGAGAAAGATTATAAGTATCAAGAGAGAGGACGAGCCAATGGATAAGCCTCGACTAAGGATAAGAATAGATAAACCAGACAGCAACTCTGAAGCAGTGAGTTCGTGATAGAAATTTAAGAGTGGACTTAGTAATTCCGATAACGACGAGATGGTTGTAGGTTACAAGGCAGAAAAGTCAGATAGCGAACCTAACTTTAGTACCGCTTTTCACCGCCAGTTGAATGAATAGTCCGAGAAATGATTCAAATACTCGTTGATATGCTAAGAACGATAATATTAGCTGAAGAGTGAATTGAAGAACACATAGCCAACAAAACCGAATTGTTAAAACAATAACTATTAAGCTACGATAGGTATTACGACTTACGAGACCTTGTAGAAGGAAAAGATTTACATAGCTGCCTTATTGCTATAAGGTAGGTGAAAGTAAAAAAAAAAAAATTTAGGACCAAATGCAGTCAATGAAATGACCGAGATCATTCGATAGATTCGAGTCAGAAGAAAACAAGTTTTAAAGAAAACAAAAGTCCTAAGTATATACAATAATTCGAACTTAATAAACGAGAAGGAAAATAAAAGCTCCTTAAGTTTTCTCCGTTAATGAGAAACGTTAGTTTCGTGTCAAGTTCAGACTTTGACAAAGATCTATATAATTAGTAAGTAACTTGGGAAAGATAGTTCCAATACGAATAGTTATGGCTTTATCGCCAAGTTTATGAAATACTCATTTTAAGTATATCTCATTTCGAGAAAGTAACATAGATTCGTTTTTATACACGAAGTTCTATCAGCAAGACGTCGTTCTTGAAATCGACTAAATTTATTAGGAAAGATCGAAAGCGATCTTAGATCGAAAAGAGCAAAAGTTAAAAAGCAAGTCGGGACGAAGAGTAATAGCATTATAAGATCATCACAGGCAAGAGAAAGTCATGTCGAGTAAGAAGTACTTCAAGCAGTTATAGAGGATAAGCAAATTTCGGGACGAAATTTTTTCGTAAGGGGGGTAGGATGTAATGCCCCGTAAATTCCTTACGTTCTAAAAACTTTAAAGTTAATTAAATAAATGGCTTTGCACGCCTAAGTTTATAATTTTTAATTCTAAGGCTAAGGGTTAGCGCATACGAAAGGTTTTTAGTTTGTAAGCTAAGAACGGAAAACCGTTTAATTTTACGTTTACAAAATCGCAATATGAACACGCCGAGAAAGTTTGTTTTTTTTTACGTTTTCTGGACGAAACTCGGACTTGTCGTCTCGAGTTTTTGTCGAAATAAATTCTATAAATTTATTTTCTAATTAAGTTCATACGTTAGAATTTTTAAGTCAAATCGAATCGCGATGATTTTTGTACCGAACGACGTTTTTCGTCGTTCGTTTTCCCGTAACGTCGGATCGCGCCGGAAAAACCCGTAAAACCTCTAAAATTCTGCATGGCAGCCGCCACCTCACCATGTTTAGTGGGGAACATGCATGTTATTACTTCCTAAGTACATGACACCTAAGTCTACCTTTTTACACCTTTCAACCAATCCATCATTGCAAAAAACTTGGACAACACAATTTCCTTACATCTCTCTCTCATTCTCGGCAACTCTCTCTTCTCCCTCAATCTTCATTTTTTTTTTATCTTCTTCATCCACCTCTATCCTCCATTGAAGAGCCTTCAAAGCTTGGAGAAAGAACACAAGTCCTCAATCATCCATCAAACACCATACTTCTTTCTTTATTTTTCAAGGTATGATGATGATCTTTAATTCTATCCAATTCTTTTTCTTTTCCCCTTCTTTTCCATCATGTTCGAATTTTTAAGGTATGGGGATAGATGATTTGATCTTAGAACAATGTAATTAGATATGCTAGATATGATAATTATGGATTAAAATGGAACAAAAACAAGAACTCTAATTATTGTGTGAATGCAGAAATTTTTTGGGAAATTGTAGGATTTTAGTTTTTCTTCTTTTGATCATGAATTCATGCTTAGTAGAGGTTTAATTAGTATTTGGGATGAAAAGGTATTGAAAGCCCTATGTTATTATGAAATTTAATTAGGGTTTGAAGTATAAATTAGGGGGTTTTTGCATGTTAGTTGTTTTTGGATTTGCAAGTGATTAATAGTTGTTATAATAGTTTGATTAGTAAATAAATGATGTTAATTAGAGAAGAAAATCAACCCCTTAACATCTATATAAAACTAGAAATTTATAGAATAAATAGGAGTTTATACATGTTTGATATTAAGTGATGATTTGTTAGTGGATTATGTTGCAAATCATATTAGTTGATAATAGAAGTTAATTGGAAATTTTCTAAAAATGTTTAATGAAATGTAAGAGACTAAAATCACCTTATAAACTGGGTTATAAAGATGTTAAGATGTGTTTGCATGCACGAAAATGGTTCAAGTTAGATATAGCTTAGCGTCGTAAAATTTGAACGAAAACCGACGACTTTTGAAAAATCGCGTAAGAGACGAATATCTAGTTGTAACTGAAAATCAAGAAGTCGGATGAGATTTATAATATGATATTATTGTTTGTAATGAAATTTAGAACATCTTTCTAGCTGACATCATAAGCATCCGAGTCGATATAATATGGGTTATAGTTGTAATCGAGAACTAGAATGCGTTTGGATTTTCTTTGTTGGTTTAGTAATTGATTGTTGAAATCCGACGTTAGAACGTCGTGCTTTTGAGTAAGTTGAAAAAGGAGATTGACACGTACGGAGGTACGTGATGACTGCCTTAGAGTCCAGTTTCTAAAAAAGTTGAATACGAGAATTTAAAACGAACCTAAAACGTTATACGGCGAACTTATCAATCAATTAGGGTTTCCACGGCAGTTTTGCGACCCTCGCCGAAAACTGTTATAACTTCCAGCTCGTTTATCGGATTTGTGATCCGTAAATTGGAGAGCGAACTAGACTTCCTAAGCTTTCTAATGGTACAGGGCTCACCCCCTGTTTCCAAGTCCTCTATTCTGGACAGCCTCCATAGTTACTGGACTGTGCAGTGAATTTTCAGTTTCTTGTTTTCTAAGTTGTTTAGTTCACAACTTAGCTTCTTTCAATCGTTTAAGCCGTTTTTATCTATCGAACATCTACCTACTGACCCTAGAGTCAAGTATAGGACCTTGAGTGATGAAAATCAGTCAAGATCATATATTTTATCCTTTCATTAAAGAAGTAATAAACGAGAACTTTCATAAGTCGTGAAATGAGCTATAAAGTAAATCGCCTAAGTTGATCCTTTCCAACTTAGTTTCTTTTAATCTTTAAAATCGTATTAAGATATCGACTACCATCTTTACTGACCCGAGAGTCGAGTATGAGATCTTCCATGTTCTAACGAGATTGATACGAGTCTCGTTTCCTGTTTAAGTAAAACGAATCTAGTAAGCGTGCAAATGCCCAAAAGAATAAAATAACTAAATCTTTAATCGATTATTGTTAAGACCCGTTTTTAAAGTATGTTCATTTTACGATGAAGGAGGAAGCCAACTGTAGAGAAAGGACGGAAGATCTGAAGTTGGAAGTTTTGCTTTAAGTTCTGTAAATTAAGGTGGGCTTTTATCTATATCAAATAAAATGTGGGTTTTTCCACAACTCGAAAGTATTATTTATCGTTTTGATAATTGTGTTTTCAAAGTAATAATCTTGGCATAAACTGTTTCAACTGTTTTATGTGAGTTCTCTTGTACCTATCTGAGTTAACATTCGTGTTTTCCAGATTTCTGAGTTAACCTTCGGGTTTTCCAGACTTTTAGAGTTAGTCTACTTTAGATTAACTAACGATCGGCTCTGAGTTAGCTGTTAAGTGCTTTCCAGAGTTAGTGCACTTTGTAACCTGTGGTGTATGTGGTATCCTGTTGAGGGGTAGCCAGCCACGGTGAATTAGTAGTGGTCAAGATTGAACATAGCATACCTGAAAATACTCGGCCGAGTGATTTATGAGAAAAAGTCAGAAAATGTTTAGTAGGCACAGGCCTTTTCAACAAAATCCCGATGCGCTACGGTTATAATATGCCAGATTATTTATACATATGACTATGATTTCGGCATCGTGCCCACTAAGTACGTTTGTACTTAGCCCTGCATTGCTTTCTAAATGTGCAGGTTGAGGCGACGGTGAGCGGCGACGGTTGATGTTGAGTTGAAAGATAGGTTGCTTTAGTTAGAACTCTTCCGCTGCAGAACTCTGAACCTTTTGGGATGTACACTTTGAACAATTCTCAGTAGTCTAAGTCTGTAATTATGAACTTAGCTTCTTTTGTACTTTTGTCGAGTAATCCTTAGGGATTAACTCTTTCTTATCTATATTAAAGTCTTGTTCATGGTCTAATGATGTCTTTTCATGTATGTTTAGTCAGTTAGCTCCCTTCTTCCCCGCTTCTTTAATCCAACCCCAGTCGCACCCCGGCTTCTGTCGTCCCTCGGGATTTGGGGCTGTGACATTATATCTTCATATTTTCTCAATTTTCATGCTTTTAAACTCATTCAAAAATTATCTAGCACATCTTAACATCATCATCATCATCATCAATATCATTATACTTCATCAAAATCAACAAAAAATATTTTTCTTCACAATAGGCATATTTCGAATTATATGCCTAAAATCATAAAAATTCATATTTCATCATAAAACTCATCTAGATCATTTTTTCATGTATCATCATGCTTATAAACATTATTAAACTCAGAAAATCCATTAATCATAGTTTATTCGATTTTTTCTTTATTTTTAATGAATTAAATCCATTAAAAATCAAATAAATTCACCAAAAATTCTCAAAAATACATATATGCATATAAATCACATGGAAAATCACAATAAGCATATATAATCATTATATCACCAAATAAACATCAAAACTCATCAATAACTTATTTTCCCTAATTTTTTTCATTTAGCCGATTTAGGGTTAATTACCTATCTTAGGTATTTTCTTCATTTTAAACCCTAGATCATGCTTTAATCCTTAATTTGATCATCACCTCGTCATCACAACCCTAATATTTGCCTAAGTATAAATTAAACATGCATGTTTCCCTTTCTTTCTTGGTTTAGATTACATATATACATAATATGAATGAATTAAATTCATACTTAAAATAAAATACATTTGCTCCTTCTTGGCTTGGCTTATTGGATGCTTGGAGGATAAATAATGATGGATTAGCAACTCCTTTCCTTGCATGAAACAAAACACAAGGAGATCAAGAACAAAAATAAGGAACAAACCCTTATTTTTTCTCCATGAAAATCGATGGAGATGATGTATGATCTAAGCTTGTTTCAAGCTTGAAAAGAAAGGATTAGGTGGAGGATTACTCTTTAGAAGATCTAGGACTTGAAATAGGTATCAAACATCATGGAATCCTCAAGTAAATAGCATGATTTCACCAAGAGAACTAGGGTTGCATGGAAGCTTCAAACTTGACAGCTTTTGCTGCTACTATCCCGTGGAAAGATCACGGTTGCAGCTGGCTTTCTCTTTAGTTTTAAGGCTTAAAATGATGATGGATAGTTAATAGATGATGTCTAGTATGTTAGGGTAAAATTTGGGATGAATTGGAGGTGTGAAACGTGAAGAACAAAGTGAATTTTTCTGGTTTGGTTGCTGCTGCAACTTCTTCGACAGAGAGAGGTTTTCGAGAGAGATAGAGAGAGAAATGGCTTGTTGCTTGTGGCGAAAGTTTGTTAGATGATAAGAATGAACAAGGGGGATGTATTCTTATTTCATAAGATATGCAAGATATGAGAGAGAGAGGAGATCTTGAGATAGAGATTTGAGAGAGAAAAGAATCTATGTGTTGGCAAGTTGAGAGAGAGAGTTGCCTTCACTCTCTCTAATGAGAGTGGTTTAGGATTTAGGGATAAGATTGAGGATAAGATTGAAACTTATTACTGCTAAATATACCCGGTTAATTAATTTTCCTGTAGAAATTATCTCCGTCGTCTCACTTTTAATCCCTCGATTCATTTAAAATCCTTCTCGTCTCTTTCTCGTCGTCCAAATTCTCTCTAATTCGTCTCATATCTCTTAAAATAATTTTAGGAATCTAATGATATCATTTTTATATCTAGATTCCATCTAATAAATAATTTATTAAAAACGGCCCGACTAAACGAGTCGTTAAGCAATTTATTTTTAAAGCTTCATCAAACGAACTCAGAAAATTCTCCGACTTATCTCAAAAGTTTTAGAATTAATTCTAAATTCCAATGAAACTAATTAGACTAAATTCGGAATCGGTCGATGAATAATGATTTCTCGGTTTACGTTACCATTCATCTACAAATCAAAGTTCTCAGAAAATTCCGAAATTCATACTCAAGCTCAATATCATATAAATAAGCTCAAACAATTCATCACATACTCGATTCGAATAATCGAAACGAGAAAAAATCATATCAAAGTACGTAAGGGCATTTTAGTCATTTCACAGAAAATTATATTTTTGCGAAAATTTCTAGCACTCAAAACTCATCATATAGGCATATTAATTAAGTTAATACGTACTTAAGAACTTAGAAAAGTTCGGGGTATTACATCTGTACTCGATACGATTTCCTTATTCCCCGACTTCTACTTGTTTAATATAATTTACTTTGAGCTTTTGATTTGGAATTGAAAACATGTTATTATTTGTTATCACTTTTAATTAATATTCCCTTATTCCTGGGCATGTTTCCCTGTTGAGTTTGTGTTTTGTTCTGTTGTTTCACCCTCACTGTCCAATGGATTCTAGTCGTTTCATACATTAAAATTCGGGCAGTGATAATACATTAATCGTTAAATTATCAACATTTTGAGTGTATTTTTGTGATATAGTTCCCGGTCCCAAATCGAATCACATAAAATTTTAGAATCTATAAAAAATAGAAAATTAGCCTCGTTCGGAAAATTTTCTGGCAACATCACTGATATAAACATCTAACAAACAATAAAACAACCAAACAACAATCACACTATTATAACTTTGAAAAAGCTTGTATTTCTCTCTAAATGCTTCCCCCTCCAAAGATTGACTTATATTTAAAATAGTTTTATATATTATTTTGAACTTATTATGTTGTTTGCGTTCATTGTAATCAAACTTAGGAAATTAATTTTACTTCACGTATCTAAACCAGATATTTATTCATTAAATATTTTTCAAATATAAATTTGTTTAGAATTATTCTACATGTTTACGTCCTAATCTCAATTAAAATAGTGATTTTATTGGGTATTCCCATCGCAAACCTGTTGGGTAATACTCGATAAAAATCTGAACACTACAAAGTTAATATTAACTAAAATTAATAATGTTTTTTTCTTTTTATGTCTATTTAAATCGTCTCGTTGGTTCATGCTAAATTGATATCTCTAGTTTTAGCCAAAAGGCTGAGAAAGATATATTTATATATTTAATTTTTTTTTCTTTTTTTAGGTATCTATTTATACATTTGATTTAATATGATATGAGTAGTATTTTTTTTAGCATGCACATGGATTTTAGAAAAAAAAATGAATGAAAGATAAAGAGAATTCCATATAGATATGTTGATTAAATATATATATTTAGTTTTCTGATTTTCGATTACAAATTCTCTATTGGCCTCTTAAATGCTTATTTACTTTTTTTGCTGCTCTAAATTTAATTATTGGTTGTACTTGTAGACCAACTTAAAAAATAATTTTATTTTACATAACTATTAGACCTATAATTAAGAATGAAAATGATTATATAATTCATATTTAAAATTTGAGAATATATATGTTGGAAAAATTAGTATATGGTTTCAATTGATACCAAAACCCAGCTGACCCCAACCGAGTAGATGAAAGCCGTTAGCTTGAACTTAGCTAGAACTCACTGTTTGAGAGTAGGGATTTTATCTGTATAGGTTTCAAGCAGAAAAAGTCAGCCGGACTAAAGAATACAGTTCGTGAAGAACTCAGTTGAGACCCAAACTCAACTGAGTAGGAACTCAGCTGAACCTCAACCTCAGCTGAATAACAGACTCAGTTGGACAGCAATTCAGTTGACTCCTCAACTGACCCATGCAGCTCAAGCATGATGAGAAGTTGTGTCGAAGTTAGACGTCGCAAAGCAGAGAAGAGAAGACTTTGAAGACGTTGAAGGTAGAAGAGTTGAAGTCCAGACTTGTCACAGCCCAAATTCTAGTGTGTAGGAACGATTAAAATCCATTGGACAGTGAAGGTGAAACAACGGAGAATAATCAATGGAATTGATGGTCCCGATACGAGTTCTGGTGTATGGGAGGGAGGAATACACCAGATAGGAATTTTAAAAACAACCCCCGAAAAATACCACAACTGAGTAAGAGGACTCAGCTGGAATCACTACTGAGTAAGAAAACTTAGCTGGAAGAGTGGTGCTGTGCGGAATGTGGTGGATACAAAAACAACTCGTATAAAACAACTCACGCTCAGATGCAAGGTCGGTCAACAACCAAGTCAGTTGAAATGTAAAGATGCAGTTTTGAGTGCTGGTTAGTTGGACAGTTAGATATACAGAAAGTAACTGAACAGAAAACACAAAAGCACAAAGGAATTACGTGGTTTAAATTCTTTAGGACAACTACCACAAAGCTTACGCGGGCTTTGCAACCGTACAGATAAGTTTGCGGGTACTTATCAACCTTTCTACTCAATTTCGGGAAGAGCAGGATCCTAACAACCTTTTTAGGGGATGTGTATAAGGGTGGGTTTTCCAACTGCTAGCTCTAACAAAGAAGTGAGCTAGGATCTAAGCTTGAACGAATGAAGACTCAAACTAAGATCGAAAACACCAAGACAGATTCTAACTCTCTATGAACTCTCAGCTGGTGATGTTCTTAGAAAGAGAATAATTGCAGTTTAGCTTGTGTGCAGTATATCGTCGTTCTTTCGCTCTTCTGTCTCTCGTCTTGATGAATGAATGAATGCCTCTATTTATAGGCGGTGAGAATCAACTAGCCGTTGGAAGAGCCGTTGATCTCTATTCTGTGAAAGCGATGGCTTGTCTCTCATCTCTGCAGATTTTTCCAATTTGACAACTGTGAACTTCTGCTTTTCTTCTGAGACAACCTTGTGTTGGGCCAAATGAGGTAATGACAGAACGTCAAACCTTCACGTGACTTCCTTTTTGAAATTCAACTTTCAACCTTTGTCTTTCAACATTGGTTAGTCGGTTGAGACGTTTGATCTTCATCCGAATGGTCTTCAGCTGATGTTCCATCTGATCGCTACCTTCATCTGACATTCTGTCTGAAGAAGAACAGTTGAACCCTCAGCTGCCTTGAACTTCATGTTGTCGATTTATCAGATTGAGTCCTGCAACTGATGTTCCATCTGATCAGGTGGATTGTCACATCTGACGAGCAGTTGATTACTCAGATGTTTTCTTTCATCCGATGATCTATATCCGATCAGTTGGCTTGAACGCTTAGTTGTCTTTCTTACATCTGATGTTCCATCCGAGTTCCCATCTGAAGTTCTATCCAAGTATAGCCATGTTGCCGTCTTCAGCTGGAGTCCTGTAAAGATAAAATCTGAACATGGCTCAAACAGCGAGCCTAAATACTAACATTAGGATATGGCAACATCTACTCGATTGGGGTCAGATGGGTTTGGAATCAATCAAAACTTTACTAAATTCTCCAACAGGAATATACTCGGATACCTAAAGAATGTTTATTGAAAGTGATAAAATTTATTAATTTGCTTTCAAGATCTCATTTCAAACTCAACGAAGTAAGTTTATTAAGTAAGAGTCGAGAGGAAATCATAATAAAGTGTCGAGCACGAAACTCATTAATTAAATATCGGAGTTGTAAGAGTTTAAAACACGATTAAGTATCGGTGTTGTAGCGGAGAATTACATTAGGTCTTAAAGTTATATGTATGAAGACATATAAGCCAAGCTTAAACAGACTCGACTCTCGAGATAACGAACGCCACCAAGCACACTGCACCATCATCATCCGAGCTAACCTGCACATTTTAGAAATAATATGCAGGGCTGAGTACTTCGTACTTAATGGGCACATGCCAAAATAAATTTAGAGCTTGCTCGATAGAGCTATAAATTGAACTTGCCTTTCTTGCTGCATCGCAAGTGTTAGAGTTATAAAACAGTTAACTTGTGCATGCAAGAAAAATCATTTCACTTTTGAAAATATCTGCGCAGACAATAATATATAACAAATGTATGTACCAGTTATACCATCAAATATGGGTGTGGAGAAGTAGGTCTCCTTCTCAAACACCATGGCCGGCTCACCCAAAGGGAAGCACACGATCACCTCTATGTGTACACAAAAATCCTGTCTCACACAGGACCGAATTCGTTCTTTTCAAGTAGATGGCAACATACATAAAAACTCAAACATTGACAAGTCAACATAATACGATTATCATAATATCTTATCATATCGCATTCATTGATTTGTTTCGGTTAGAAAGTCCACCTGTCATCTAGTGGTTTGCTCGGAATACCTCTTTTCTTCTCGCTCCTTATTTCTGGACTCCACCTGTCACAGCCCCAAATCCCAAGGGACGGCAGAAGCCGGGGTGCGACTGGAATTGGATTAAAGAAGCGGGGAAGAAAGGGGATGAATGATTAAACAGACATAAAAGATAGCATAATTTCTATGTACAAGCCTTTATTAACGAAAGGAAAGAGTTGATCTCAAAGGATCACTCGAAACAAGACCTTAAAAGATTCTAAGTTATAAGTACAAAACTTAAACTCAAAAGTGATATTCATAATTACATAAGTGAGTCTAGAGTTTGGCAGCGGAATTTGTAATCTATAGACTACAGTCTTCCCTATCGACAACTCTTAACTCAACCGTCACCGCTCCCGTCGCTTCAACCTGCACATTTAGAAAATATATGCAGGGCTAAGTACAATAGTACTTAGTGGGCACGTTGCCGAAAACATAATCATAAGTATAGATAAAACAGGCATTTCATATCTGTAGCGCACTGGGGTTTTTCTTTTTAAGAGCCCGTGCCTACTAAACATTTTCGTTCTCATTTTCATTTTCATAAAGGTTAGCTCTGCAGAGCATTTTTCATAGATGTTACGTTCAAATATTGAACAGTCATAATTCACCGTGGCTGGCTACCCCTCAACAGGATACCACATACACCACAGGCTACAAAGTGCACTAACTTTGGATAGCTAGTCTAAAAGTCCGATCGTTTAGTTAACACCTAATGGTTAACTCATAATTCTGGAAAGCACGATGGCTAACTCAGAAAGGTACAAGAAAACTCACATAAAACACAAAACAGTTTATGCCTGATTATCCCTTTGAAACCACAGTAATCAAAGCTCATAAAGAATCACTTTCGATTTGTGGAAAAACCCACATTTTATTTATTATATAATAGAAAGCCCATCTTAAAGATTACAGAACTTCTAATCGAGCTTCCGTTCTTCAATCTTCCGTCCTATCCTTGTGCTGACTTCCTCCTTCATTGTACATAATCATACTTTGATAAGTCGTCGATACGATAAAAGAAAATGGAAATCGAAAACGAAATCGAATTAGTCTTTTAAGCTTTTAAGGCATTTGCACGCTAAACTAGATTCTTTTAGTTAAACGGGAACGAGACTCGAACACATCTCGTTTAGAACTCATCTGGTTCCTTACTCGACACTTATGTCGGTAAAAACTAAAGTCGATAGCTTACAACGACTTATAAGATCAAACGGAAACAAGTTGAAAAGAATTCAACTTAAGAATCTATGTTTTAGAAATTACTGTTCAGATCAGTAAGTTTGTACAGAACAGAGGATTGAAAAACAGGGGACTAATCTTATACCAAAAGAAAGGTACGGGTGTCTAGTTTACTCTCCAATTTACGGATCTCAATTCCGATAAACGAGCTAAAAGATATGATAGTTTTCGTGAAGGGTCGCAAAAACTGCCGAGTGGAACCCTAATGCTCGATAAAATCGACGCACGGTTTTCGAGGTTCGTTTTATGCTATCGTACTTAAATTCTCACAAAATTTATACATCAAGGCAGTCAACACGCACTAACATACGTGAAGAACTCCTTTCCATTCCTCGTCTATAAGCACGACGTTTAAAACCTCGTCTCTTCAACTATGCAATTACTATACCAAAAGAATTCCAACTTCTCGTTTCTACTTCTCATTCATAACTATAACTTATCATTTCATAACTCGGATGAACAAGTCGTTAACTACAAACTCATTCATTTAACAATAACGATCATTAATATCCAATTATTTTCCTTATTCGTCTTTTCAAACAATACTTAGGTTCAATTCTTTGTCTCTTATGAAAAATCCAACGTTATTAGAATTCATTCTAACTTTCCGAAATCGATCATCATCTATCACGATTCATTAACACGTAATTTACATCCTCATATCATCATCTATTCTCGACTTATCGTCGATCGTTCGTCTCTTAACGAAAATTCTTCGTTCTCCGTTTTCGTTCAAATTTTACGACAACGATTATCATCTAACGAGCATTACTAACATGCGAATCATATTATCAAAACATTAACGAGCTCTAACTTATCGACACGTCTTCGTCTCTTACATTTTTTCGTTTTATTTTCAGAAAAATCTCAATTAAATATATGATCATTCTCATGCATCATATATCTCATTTCCATTAAACAATCGAGCATATCATAACATTTACTATCCTAAATCGACCCTTCTTCGTCTCTTAGGTTTCGAATTTTATTTTTAGAAAATTCTAAAATAATTCATAGAGTCAATTAATATCATGAAGAACTCTAATCTATCGATCAATTGTTAAAGAAAACGAGCTACGATCAAAACCCCCAAAATTCATAAAATTTCGGTAAGAACCCTAGGACAAGGAGGTGTGATTTTCTTCATGATTCAATCCGTAGAACTCGATTCTAAACATCCTAGAACATGATTCGATTACAAGACAACATGCTTCTTACTCTCTTCATTTTCGAAAAAAATAAAAATGATGGAACAAGGATTTGTTCGGTTCAAATGGTAGATGAAGTTCTTACCTTTCGTAATATGGATTCGGAATTGGAAATGATCGGTAGATGCAAGAGTTAAGCACTTGAGGAAAGCTTGGAGTTGAAGCTTTAATGGTGGAAGATGAGAGAAAAATGAGAGAGAAAGAGAGAGTGTGGTTGGCGGTATTGAGAGAGAAGGAGAGAGGGATGGTGAGTCATTGATGTTAGTCATAAAGTAAAGAAATATCCTACAAAGGTGTAGTGACTCGCTAAGACATGTTTGGCGAGGAATTATTTGACGAAAAATCTCGTTTCCGGCTCTTAAACGTCGATTTAAAAGTCGAGAAATACTTTCCTAGATAGTTACGGATTCGACGAAATCTAATTCGTCCGTTAGATTGGAAATAATTTACGTACTTGGAAAACCTAATTTGTTTTTCAAAATCCGAGAAAAAGTCGGGACATCACAGTCCAAAATTTCGCCCGGAAAATCATAAAAACTAACTTTCTCCGGTGAACTCGTATCGAAGAAAAAGTGAATGTAAATTCTGACGGAATTTAATTCTGAGCTTTCGGATGAAATTTCTATCGGACGCGAAAACCCTAATACAGTAGTCGTTCGTCCGATTTTTGGAAATTATTTTCGGAAACAAATTTCACCGAAAATCTTATAATTTAATTTCATGATCTTAGGCGTGCAAAGCTATAATTATTAATAACTTTTATTTTTAAAGACAGTAGAAATTTTCGGGGTATTACATCCTAACCCCCTTACGAAAAATTTCGTCCCAAAATTTGCTTATCTTCTTTAAACGGTCCGGGGCACCTCTTTCTCAACTCTTCTTTGAACTCTCAGGTGGCTTCCTCTTGCCCGTGATGATCTTATAACACTTTTACTAATCGTATCGACTCACTTCTTAACTTTCACGCTTTTCGATCCAAGATCGATTGCGGTCTTTCTTCATAACTTAAGTCAGTTCCAAGAACAACGTTGTTGGGAAATTTAGTAAAGTTTTGATTGATTCCAAAACCAACTGACCCCAACCCAGTAGATGTTGCCATATCCTAATGTTAGTATTTAGGCTCGCTGTTTGAGCAATGTTCAGATTTTATCTTTACAGGACTCTAGCTGAAGACGGCAACATGGTTTACTTGGATAGAACTACAGATGGAAATTCGGATGTGGAACATCAGATGTAAGAAAGACAATTGAGCATTCAAGCCAACTGTTCGGATGTGGAACATCAGATTTGCAGGACTTAATCTGATAAATCGACAACATGAAGTTCAAGGCAGCTGAGGGTTCAACTATTCCTCTTCAGACAGAATGTCAGATGAAGGTAGCAATCAGATGGAACATCAGCTGAAGACCACTCGGATGAAGATCAATCGTCTCAACCGACTAACAAATGGTGAAAGACAAAGGTTGAAATTTGAATTTCAAATCGGAAGTCACGTGAAGGTTTGACGTTGTGTCATTACCTCATTTGGCCCAACACAAGGTTGTCTCAGAAGAAAAGCAGAAGTTCACAGTTGCCAAATCGGAAAAATCTGCAGAGATGAGAGACAAGCCATCGCTTTCACAGAACAGAGATCAACGGTTCTTCCAACGGCTAGTTGATCCTCACCGTCTATAAATAGAGGCATTCATTCATTTATCAAGACAAGAGACAGAAGAGCGAAAGAACGACTTTATACTGCGCACAAGCTAAACTGCAATTATTCTCTTTCTAAGAACATCACCAGCTGAGAGTTCATAGAGAGTTAGAATCTGTCTTGGTGTTTTCGATCTTAGTTTGAGTCTTCATTCGTTCAAGCTTAGATCCTAGCTCACTTCTTTGT
Source organism: Schizonepeta tenuifolia (assembly GCA_029490685.1). Lineage (NCBI taxonomy): Eukaryota > Viridiplantae > Streptophyta > Magnoliopsida > Lamiales > Lamiaceae > Schizonepeta > Schizonepeta tenuifolia. The sequence goes on along the minus strand of JANLIY010000238.1, from coordinate 21,066 downwards.
TAGAGCTAGTAGTTGGAAAACCCACCCTTATACACATCCCCTAAAAAGGTTGTTAGGATCCTGCTCTTCCCGAAATTGAGTAAAAAGGTTGATAAGTACCCACAAACTTATCTGTACGGTTGCAAAGCCCGCGTAAGCTTTGTGGTAGCTGTCCTAAAGAATTTGGACTGAGTTGTATGGACTCACAACTCTCCGTGGACGTAGGAGTTCTCTCCGAACCACGTAATTCCTTTGTGTTGTGTTTTCTGTTCAGTTTCTTTCTGCATATCTAACTGTCCAACTAACCAGCACTCAAAACTGCATCTTTACATTTCAACAGATTTGGTTGTTGACCGACCTTGCATCTGAAGCGTGAGTTGTTTTATACGAGTTGTTTTTGTATCCACCACATTCCGTATAGCACCACTCTTCCAACTGAGTTTTCTTAGTCAGTTGTGATTCCCGCGGAGTCTTCTTACTCAGTTGTGGTAATTTTTGGGGGTTGTTTCTAAAATTCCTATCTGGTGTATTCCCCCCTCCCCCCACCATACACCAGAACTCGTATCGGGACCATCAAGTGGTATCAGAGCAGTGGTTCACAAGACCGCTATCTCTGTTTCACGAGGTGTGAATCGAGGTGTTTTTCTTCAGTGGTCAACTGAATAGATCTTTTTACGCTAGTGCATTTCTGCTTGCATTTGTCGTCTGTTCATTGTGTGCAGATGGATGTTAAAGACAGGATTGTTGTCATGTTCTCAGTTGTGAACTATACATCCTGGAAAACTCAGATGAAGAAGATTCTACTGTCCAAGCATCATCGAATGCAACAAGTGATTACATCCGGACCGATCACCATCATGGAAAAAGTCATTCTCACTCCTACAAATCCCAATGATGGGGATGCAACTGAGGTGATAGTCGAGAAGAAGCCAGAAGATTTTACTCCTGAGGAAGCAAAAGTGAGCCAGCTGGATATCTGGGCTCAGAGCACTATCATGTCCATAGTTGGACAAGACTATCTTTCATGGATAGAAGAGTGCAACACAGCTAAGGAGATGTGGGACATTTTGGCATCTCTTAGTGAAGGGAATGATGAAACCAAGGAGAACAAGTTCTCCCATGCTTGTCAAGATTTTGACAATTTCTGTCTAAAAGTCGATGAAACCATTGATCAGTTGGAGCTTCGGTTCATGGATATCATTCGAACGATTCAGTATATCCGACGAGGAAAATATACTTTGAGAGATCAATCTCAAAGTATTACAAGCCCTACCAGCTGAGTGGGACACCTTCACCAACATTTATGAAAGCCGAGCTGATCTTGGAGAGATGGGAACTGACAGACTGTTCTCAGTTCTGAAAGGAAACGAGTACAAGGTGAACCGACGAAGATCAACTCAGTCCTCGGTGCAGACGAGTCGACATGAGGATGTTGGTTCCGGAACAAAGACAGTAGCACTTCGAGCCGACTATTCCAAGCCGCGAACATCAAGGGCAATAAGATCTGCGGACACAGCTTCGAAGGAGCCGAGCAGAGAAGAGCTGCAACAGAGTATTGCCGCCATGTCAAAGAAGTTGGCTGACATGGATGCTCGGTTCGGAAAATACAAGCGGTTCTATAAATCCAACCGAACTCGAGATAACTCAAAGCCTGTGAACAACGGTTGCTTTGTATGCGGCAAAGAGGGACACTTCAAAGTTGATTGTCCAGATCTTTCGAAGAAAGATAGAGATGCGTTGAGGGCCAAGCAAAATGAAAAGAACAAGGCCATGGTTGCAGAAGAAGCAACTGATGACATGGACATCTTCACCAACACCGAAGATGAGGATGAGCTGACTTCCACCAACAACTCTATCGGACAGGATCAATGTCTCATGGCATTTGGAACCGACCAGGATGATGCTGAGGTACATTCTAGTCCAATTAATTTAAATTCTTCCAATGCTACTAACATGCAGGAAACATTAGATGAAGAGTTGGAACCCTTTTGAGGTGACTTCCTAGAACTCAGTGAGGAATTGCGTCAGCAATCGGTTGAGTTTAAGAATCTTCAAGAATAGTTTGCCAGACTTGAAGAATCCTTAACTGAAAAGCATGATGTGATCAAAAATCAAATCGAAGAGATTGATGATCTCAAAAGTCAACTGAATGTGGCCAACCAAACTAAGGCTCCAACCGATGAGGATTTGAAGGAGCAGATCAAGGAGCAGCATGAGCAGTTGAACAAGCAAGAGGCACAGATCGACCAGCTGATGAAGATGTCAGACGCACAGACCGAGCATATAGCTGTTCTTCTCAAGAATCTACAAACTGAGAAGGACAACCTGATAAAGCTGTATCAATCATCCAAAATCATCAAGAATCTTATCAGTTACCGACGACAAATGGATGACATGTCTGGACTCGGCTAGGACATGGTCAAGGACACTGGAATTCCACCCGCAACTTTTATCAAGGCTGTGGATGTCACGGTTGCCAAACCAAATACTGTTGAGTCTGCAACTCCCCAATTTAATCCAACCTCCACGTCACAGCAAGTACCTATAGCACAACATGCTAAGGGAACTGCAGATGAGAAAGGAAAAGGAGTTGTGGTTGGAGAATTGAAGAATCCATCGGTTGGGATAACAACCGAGGGGGAATGTTCCAGGACTCAGAAGAGGAACCAGAGACATCGGAGATACAATCAAAACCGACCTCAGAACCGACCTCAGAAGGGATGGAATCAACAGAACCGATAGGGATTCAACCATCAGTTCCATCATCAGAACAACCAGAGGTTCCATCAGAGTCAACCAATGTGGAACAGTTCCAACAGCTGTGGATATTCATGCCAGAACATGAATCAACAACCGAGCATGAACAGCTGTCGTCGACAGCCAGGAAAATGGAATCAGACTCAGCCACAAAGATTCCAAAATGGCGTCTGACCTCATCGACAAAACCAAAAGGGTCAGAAACGTCAACAAAACAGGGGGAACGCCTCTCCTCCTAAAGCCCACAATAGGAGAAATCAATCTCCTCCCAAGAAATAGAACATCAATAATAACAACAAGCTTAAGGATGACCGAGGTGTTGCTATAGTTGATGGAGAAGGAAAGATAATTTGGAATGACAAATCTATCTGAATCTACAGGGAAAAACGACCCACAGTTCAAGGGGGAACTGGTTCTAACCCTCCAGGACCCAACTAAAATTGGGGACCTAAGCGTGTTTCTCTGTGCAGGAGCAGGAGGAACATCTGAGGAAGAATAAAGCATCACATACCATGTGGGTGATGGACAGTGGATGCTCGAAACACATGACAAATCTGAGGGATTTGCTTGGAAGTTTCGTGGAGAAGGAAGGACCATCTATTACCTTTGGTAACTACTCAAAAGGTCACACCAAAGGCTACGGTACCCTTGAAACCAATCACGTGTCTATTTCCAATGTTTCATATGTTGATGGATTGAAGCATAACTTGCTCTCCATCAGCCAATTCTGTAATAATGGTTTCTCTGTCAAGTTTGATGCACAGGGCTGCAGGGTCAAAAATATCAGAATAAAGCAAGTCATATTGTTGGGAAATCGATCCCGAACCGGGAATGTCTACTATGCAGATTGGAATAGTAGTCCTCCTGAAACCTATCTTTTATCGAAGAGCAGTTCAGATATGAGCTGGTTGTGGCACAAAAGGCTCAACCATCTGAATTTCAAGACAATGAACCGCCTTGCGAGACAGGAACATGCAAAGGGTATTCCGAACCTTGTGTTTTCACCAACACATATCTGTAGTGCGTGTCAGCTGGGAAAGCTCGCTAGATCCTCCTTTCGGTTGAAAACGATTCCATCAACCGACCGAGTATTGCAGCTGATCCATATGGATCTCTTCGGGCCTGTTACTCCTAAGAGCATGAATGGTAACGAATATACACTTGTTGTTACTGATGACTTCTCTAGGTACACGTGGACCATTTTTATGCGTCACAAGAGTGAAACCCGAGATGAGCTACCCAAGCTGATGGATCGGATATCTAACCAACAAGAGATGAAAATCATTTCCATCCGATCAGACCATGGAACCGAGTTCCTCAATGAAACCATCATCGAATACTGCAAGAAGCACGGAATCACTCATCAAACATCGGCTGCTCGTACTCCACAATAGAATGGAGTAGCCGAGCGAAGAAACCGAACGCTGAAGGATGCTGCTACATCCATGTTGACAAGCTCAGCTCTGCCAAAGAGATTTTGGGCTGAGGCAATCAACACAGCATGCTACACCCAGAAACCGGTCTCTTCTAACCAAGCGGTTGGGAAAGACTCCATATGAGCTATGGAGACGCAGGAAGCCTGATATTTCTTATTTTTGCGTTTTTGGTTCTAAGTGTTATATTCACAACAATGGGAAGACTCAGTTGAAAAATTTTGACGCCAAGGCTTCGAAGGGCATATTTCTCGGATATGCCGCTCGGATCAAGGCTTATAGAGTTTTTAACAACAGTTCTCGTGTTGTGGAGATAACACCTCATGTTAGTTTTGATGAATCTACTTTTGAGTGCAGGGAACAGGCTAAAGGACAACAGGTAGATCCACATGTTCCACCAGCTTTCACCAGATCGCAGGTTCTAAGGCAGAAGAATCTGGCTGAACCATTAATATGGGCAACTGAGGATGATGATCCTTGTTCCTCCGAAGATGAATGTGAGGTCCCCAGCTCATCTCAAGGGGGAACTTCAGCTGATGTTACTCCAACTGCATCAGCATCCAAAGCCCAATCTAGCCCAGTTCGAGATATTATTCATGTTGAGGATCCAGACTCAACAGCAGATAAACCACCAGTTCTGAAGATCCCAGCATCTCCCACGGCTCAGGTTATCCCATCCTTTGAAATCACGGAACCGCCATTGTTGGAAGAAGAAGGAAGACGCAACAAGAGATGGTATGAAGATCATTCCAAGGACAATATCATCGGAGATCCAGCCAAAGGTGTGCGTACTAGGAGCAGAGTTGCAAATCCAGATTCAGCTGAGAAAGATTCCAGCACTTACGCCCAATATGCTGAGGAGTTGGCAGTTCTTGAGGAGTTCGAGCAAGCCGGAGATGTTGCCATGATTTCATGTTTCGTAGCTGATGTGCCAGAGCCGAAGCATGTTATGGAAGCTCTCAACTATGTTCATTGGACAACAGCCATGCAAGAAGAGCTGAATGAATTTCTACGCAACTGTATATGGGAGTTGGTAGAAAGACCAAATGGTGTTAAAGTCATTGGATTAAATTGGATTTTCAAGAACAAGAGAGACGCCATTGGATTCATCGTGAGAAACAAGGCAAGGTTGGTAGCTCAGGGATATTGCCAACAAGAAGGAATTGATTTCGAGGATTCCTTCGCACCTGTTGCAAGGTTGGAAGCCATCCGAATATTTCTAGCCTATGCTGCATTTCACAAATTCAAGGTTTATCAGATGGATGTGAAGTGTGCTTTCCTCAACGGTGATATTAAGGAAGATGTTTATGTTGAACAGCCTCCCGATTTTGAGACTGGTGATGGAAGAGTGTATAAGTTGAAGAAAGCAATCTATGGATTGAAGCAAGCACCTAGGGCTTGGTATGACACCCTCTGTGGTTTTCTTCTGAACTCGGGGTTCAAATGAGGGTCAGTTGACAAAACACTGTTCACCATAAAAGTTGGAGAAGACATACTTGTTGTGCAAATCTATGTCGACGACATCATATTCAGTTCCAAGTCGGAGGAGCTGTGCGAGAAATTCTCAAATCTCATGAAGGAGAAATTCGAGATGTCGATGATGGATGAGATGAATTATTTTCTTGGGCTACAAGTGAAGCAGTCACCAAAAGAAATTTTTATAAATCAGTCCAAATATACAAAGGAGCTCATCGCAAAGTTAGGTTTGCAGACAAGTAAAACCACAAGGATCCCGATGAATACTAACTGGAAGATTGAGCCCGGATCTGAAGGAAAACCCGTGGATGCCAGTAAGTATAGAGGGATTATTGGTTCGTTGCTATATCTAACCGCCAGTCGGCCAAATATATCTTACGCGGTTGGAGTGTGTGCTCGGTTACAAGTTCAGCCGAGGGAAGCACACATGTTGGCAGCAAAGAACATCATTAAGTATCTGAAGGGTACTGTTAATGTTGGGTTGTGGTACCCAGCCGACGACAATATCCAACTGTCCGGATACTCAGATGTGGATCTTGCTGGAGATCGGTTGGACAGGAAGTCCACATCTGAACACTGTCAGTTTATGGGAAGCAAGCTAGTTTCATGGGTTTCCAAGAAAAAAGCATGTGTTGCCACTTCTACAACTGAGTCAGAGTATATGGCTGCCGGTAGTTGTTGCATGCAAGTGTTGTGGCTCAAGAAACATGTCACGCCCCGACTCTCGGGGTGCGACTTACGAACAACAACAAACCTAAACAACTAACAACTAACTCAAATAAAGGGAACATGCTCGGGGAAAACAAAGGCGGAATATAAGGCAATCGAATTTGGTTTTCAAAAGCATAATGAAATAATAACCGAGCATCTCAACTTCACTTTGAACGGGAATTCAAACAAGAAAATCATGCTGATGGAAAGGGAATTCCAACAAAAAGAGGAATCATACGAATATATACATCAAGGTAAGGAACCATGTTCAACAACAACAACCAAGTTACGAGCCCATCGCTCGGGATTACAAGTTAAAGAGGTTACGAAATCAATAGGCATTCAAAGTCTTCGAGCACAACGCTCGGAATCAAGAACATGAATATAAAAGTGTTAACTTCAACAGACATTAGTTCAAAAAAGATTGCAGCAGAAATTAGCATCAACTCCCAACACTTGCACGTATGAAGACGTACAAATGCCAGTCCAAAATTCTACTAAACTTAACCAGCAAAACCAAACCACACCACCAAGTATCCACGCCATCGCCATCCAGTCAACCTGCATGTTTAGAAACACACGCAGGGCTGAGTACTTTGTACTCAGTGAACACAAGCCAAAACATTTGAGTAAAGATGCTTCTTAAAGCTATATTAATTGAACTTGCCTTGCCAAACATCACAAGTATATAAGCAGTTTTGAAAACGGTTTTACTTGTGCATGTCAAAACATTTTTGTTTAAAACAGACTGCGCAATCAAATAACATAATATAATAGCATGTATCATCTATCACAAATAACTTCATGTGCCGAGAAGTAGGCCTCCTTCTCAAACACTGTGACCGGCCCAACCGAAGCAAGGCTCACAGTCACCTCAACATATACCACACGTGGGTTCTTGCTTTCACAGGATAATCACATCTTCATAGATGATAACACATACTAATCTTCAATAAAATGGCAAGTCAATCACATTTGAAAACATAACATAATATTCAATAGCATATTAATTTTCATCGATAGATTTTGGTTCAGAAAAGCCCACCTGACTTCCGAAGAACTAGCTAGGTGGTCTAGGGCTATTTGTCCTCGCTTAACGATCCGTCCGGCTCGATCCTTCATAGTTCGACATCGATAGATAAGATATATGAAAGACGGACACAAAGGCGTTGGACTTTAACTGACGGACTTCTATTTGAGTCGTCGCTCTCTTCGTTCTAACTTTTCTAAAGATCTCACGTTCTCGTCTTTATTTCATTTACTCTATTCGAAAAGGTTAACTCTACTACTTAACATCGTATACTATTCTCGTTCTAGTTAATAACTTCATTGATACAAATTATTACTCGAGCTTTCTTCCAAAGACTTTAGTTCATTCTCATTTTAACAAACAATCATTTATCATACAAATTCAATCATATTTCACATTATAATATTATCATGCATTTAAACACATATTCACACATACAATGAAATCTTATAGAACAAACATACTTCAAGACACATTAACATGCATTCCATTTTGACCTTAAAATCTAACTCGATTATGCAATTCTTTTTATGAAGGCTTAAACTATTAATTCTATCTTTCTTATCTATATAGACAACGCTTCGTTCTACATCCGCTATCTTATAAGGTATTTTATAACTCTTATTTATTTAACAAAAATTCTCTTAGCTCTTAATAAACTCTTATGTAATTATAAATTCTTGTTCAATTCTAACTTGATTCTCATTTCTTAACTCGAATATTATTCCTTTAATTATTATCTCGGTTTATCTTTTCTTCGCTTGATTGGAAATAACGTACTCAATTAATTATTTAATTAATCTTCTTTCAACTTATTATTCGACATCTTATTTTATTCTCATTTTCTCGATCAACTTATACGAGTATCTATCTTAACTCGTCTAGCATCTTTTCTTTATTCAATTTATCTTCCTTGTTATTCCTTATTGATTAATTCTTATTAAACTCGATTTTCTCTATTTTTGTTTATTTCTTTAATAATTTCTTCTTTATTTGTTTTAAACCTTTAAGCTATTTCTTACTTAATGATTTCTTTATCTTTTGATAAACATTTTTATGAATTTCTTCACTTTATTATAGAAGATCTTTTTATTGTATTTTTAGTAAAATTTCATGTCTTTAAATTTTAATACAAGGTATTTAATTAAGAAATCTTTTCATACATCTTTTATTTAATTAAAAGCTTTTCAATTTTAAGACTTTTTATCAAAACTTCTATCTTTATTCTATATTCAAACTATCATTCATACATATATTGAAATACTTAAACATTCAAATATTTTTATTATTTCTACACTTAATTTCTTTCAAAAATTTAACATGCAATCTCATTTTCTTCTCTTAAACACATGTATGATAATATCAACACAACATACAATCATTTCATAGATCAAAACATCACTCAATTCATCAACAAAATCAACAAAATAATTTCTCCATTTTTGCTTAAAACTCACGGCATTTATGCCTATTTTTATGCAATTTGTTTCTCAATTTTTCATGCATATAATCTCATTACTAACATGATAAAAATAACAATTCAAGCATCAAAATAACAATAACTCAAAGATTCACATTTTTCCTATTTTTACTATATTTTTCGGCTTTTATCATTTTTTTAGGGTTTTAGTTTCTTTTTCTTCTCTTAATTCATCGATTAACATCTAGTGCTCGATTCTCCTAACGAATTCTTCTCACTCGATTAGCACATGCATATCCTAAGTTTGCCTAAACATAAATTAAATAACATGCATGCATAGATCTTTCCTTTAGGACTTATAGACATACATTTTTACAACTAATCAAATGAAATCATACTTAAATAAATGGAAATTCTTCGCTTGGCTCTTGGGATTGAAATGGATGGAAATGGTAGCTTCAAAGCTTGGATCTTGAAAAGAAGAAGAATATCTTCTTGAATCCTCAAAGAAAAAGAAAGAATATAGGATTAATCATCCATAGGTTTTAGGAATCAAAATAAAGAAAAATATCGGAAAATTCTTGAATTCAACTTCAAGAACTTGGAAATTTGTACCTTTCTTTGAAAATATGGATGGAATTGATGGAGGATGGTGTTCTTTACTTCATTTCCATGGATGATAGGCTTGAATCCATGGTTGCATGTGAAGAAAAATCAAAGGAGGTGTGAGAGAGAGGGAGTGCCGAGAGTAGAGAGATTGAGAGAGGTTTGAGAGAGTTTTTCTTTTTGTTTTTGAGAGAGAGAGATCGAATGGAGAGAGAGATGGAAATGTATGAATAAGTTGCTGCATTCCTCTCTTGTCTTAGATGAATAGGATTCAAAATTCAACAAAGTGAAAAAGAATTAAACTTGTTGGAAATTGTAAAAACAAGATTTGATGGTTTGATTTGAAGTTAACTTGTTTGTATAATTCAAGCAAGCCATGTACAAGACACCACTATGTCTTGTTGGTCTTGGAAATTGAGGGTTGATGGGAGAGGGTTGTGAGGTGGCGAGAGAGGGAGAGAGGTGGTTGACACGTGTCGTCGTCGTATCGTTATGGGTATTAATTATCCGGTCGTAAAGGTTTTCTGGGTAAAACGATTCGTATTAATTCCATTTTGTTCTATTAACGGGTCTAACCTCTTCTCGTTTCACTTTTGACACTAACTCGTCCCAATCCTATGTCACGTCTCAATTTAAAAGATTAAAGGCTTCGATCATTTTAGTCCTTTAATTCTTAAAAGAAATTAATCGGCTTATTAATTCGTTTATTAATCCTTTTCAAGACTAATGCCTCATTTCTCGTCTCAATTCTCGGATAAGTTCTTACCCTATCTCAGTGATCTTAAAAGAAATTCTAAATTCGAAGGTTCTAATTTAATTCTATTCTATGTTCATCGGCGTAAACATATTTCTCGGCGATTAACGCTATGTTATCTTAATTAAACAAACTTCTCGGGATTTTTCCGGAATTTAATCTCATACTCATTTTCATATAAACGACTCAACAAACATATCACATCATCATCATCTCAGATAAATAGAACAGATAAATTCACACAAGATTCACAAGGCAATTTAAACGTTTTATTCAAAACTCATCGATTAGAAAAGAAAAATTTTACTCCTAAATTCTCATCTTTGAACTTACTCGGTTAATTAAACGCTCTCTTAAAGGGATAAAAACTCGGGGTATCACAAAACAGCTGAGAGATTATGAAGTAGCAAATGGACAAGTTCCCATCCATTGTGATAGCTCAAGTGCCATTGCTATCTCTTTGAATCTTGTTTACCATTCTCGGACGAAGCACATTGACATCCGACATCATTTTATCCGAGATCATATTGAGAAGAAGGATGTATCTGTGGAGAAGATTCCAACTGAGATTCAGAGAGCTGATATCTTTACCAAACCTCTAGCCGAAGCACGATTCAAGATGTTATCCATCAGATGAAGAGGGAAGCTCAGATGAAAGGGGAATCTCAGATGCGGACTGCCATCCGAAGACATCAGACGTCAGCTGAACAGACGAACTCGAGTCAGCTGATGGCATGCCGCAACATGGGAACACAGTTGATTCCGACATCAGCTGGCAGGTATCATTTATGGATACAGACATTTAGGTCTTAAATGTGAATGTTTGAAATAAATTCAAACATTTCTGAGCATGTCAGATAGATTAAAATAGCCATCATAGCGCATTTAATGTAAAGTACGGCTGAACATCAATAGCCTTACTTTATAATGCGACTGGGCTGACACAAAAATAGTTCACCTTCTCACGCGCGTATGTTGGAACTCGGAATGTGACGTCAGTCAAAGTTAGTCAACAGTCACGAGATCTCAGCCGTTGATGGATTCGCGCCATTCAATCTTGGCCATCTAATTCAAACGACCCACTAACCTATAAAAGGCGGAAAATCAGGAAGTGATTTCTTACCTTCTATACTTGTGTTTATCTGAGTAACTGTTCATCTTCGTCTCTGATTTTGTTTCACCATTTTCGGCTAATTTATTCTTCTCTTTTCTCTATATATAAACCTCTCTGGAATACAAAATGGCACCGAAAGCTTCATCTCAAGGAAAGAAGATGGCATCATCAGGACCAGCTCTTGTCCCTTCGTCGTACGAGGAATCTTATGACATGATGATATCCAGAATCCACTTCGAGCAGATTCTGTTAACAGAAGCTCTGCACTCACCGGTGTTATCCCCTCTCGCTGATCTTCTCAGGGATAATCGCCTTCTTGAGTGGGCAACGCTCTTTCCCACCCACTTACTCAGGCGACAGGTCGGAGAATTCTACATGAACCTGCAACACGAACAGGGAGTAGGCCAAGTTTCAGAAATATCATGTCGACAGCGCGACGTCCCTGCCAGAACTATCCGCCGTGTCACCTTCCACCTACCAGTTTCCGAGATGCTACGCTCCATCATTCCACCGAATCTGACTGCCACGGACACCGTCGAGAACATCACAGATGCAGATGCAGATCTATTTCTTGAGAATGCTCTTATCACTGCAAAAAGATTGAGGAGCAACATGCAGCGAACAAAGTTGAAACCCGAGCATCGACTTCTGTTCGATGTTATATCCAAGGTTATCTTTGGATACAGCGGAGCTTTTGGAGATATCAGCCGACCCAAGCTCAAGCAGCTGATAGCTTTGGAGCACAAGCACAACATCAACTGGTTCAAGTACTTCGAAAACCAGTTGACAATGGAGAAGCAGAAGATTTCAGAAACTATAAATGATTCCGGGGAAAAGTTGTTGAGTGTTAAGGGAACTCTCAACTTTGGAGTCAAAATCTCTACCCTGATACTTCTCGCCACGAAGGATCAGAACATGGTGTGGGAAGACTGTCAGGAGACACTAGTTAAAAGACAGATGCTGTTCCCAACAGCCAAGAAAGCTCTTGATGTGATTCGGAGTGTCTACACTCCAAAAGACAAAAGGAAAGCTGTGAAATCAGCTGTGGAGAAAGATACAGCTGAGGAGCAGATGGAGTCTCAGCTGCCTCCAACTGTCAACCACTCTTCAAAATCGACAGCTGCACGCCGACTCAGAGATGAGTCAGATAAGGATAAAGAGGAAGAGCCGTGTAAGAAGAAGTTGAAGGTTCGTATCAAACCGTCAGTTGCAAAACCAGCTGAGGAGGTACCATCTTAGTCGAGTCACTCAGTTGACGAGGCTGCTTTCGAAATTGTTCCTCGCGAAAGTGGAACAAGGAAGGAGAAGTCTCCCCATCAAGATGTGATAGAAGGGCTGGAAACCGATTCGGAAGATGAGCCGAACATGTCCTCGGATGTAGCGTCTTCATCCAAGGAATCCGAAGATGTTATATCCTCCCCCACGGCAGGAGCTGATGCCGAACAGCACAGAGAGGTTATCCCAACTAATCATCAGTCAGAAATTCCGAGCTCCCCACTCGATGCCAACATTACGACCCAGTCAGAAATTCCGAGCTCCCCACTCGATGCCAACATTGCGACCTCTTCTTTGGCCAATGTTGAGGAAACTCTTGAACCGATTCCCTATGAAATTCTCTCTCCTTCCCCCATTGATGAAGAAGCTGATCGTCGAGCTGTCGTGCTGGAACATGAAGGCAAGTTGGCATATTGCTTTCAGAAGCTGATTGGTATGTTCCCCGAGGTGCACGACATGCCCACCTTTGCCACGCTCGGAATTGATTTGTTGTATCAATTCATCATCATTTTCAGCCATTGGTATGTCAAGGAAGATACCATCCGGATACACAGCTGGAACCAGCTCAAGGCAGATGAGTCGCGTCTGAGGGAATACTTCAATTATACCAACCTCGAGGTTGCGTACAACAACAAGATCGCACTACTGACTCGCCAACTAGATATCAGCAAGGCAGAAGGAAGAGACATAAGGGAGTTGACAGCAGATCAAGAACTTGTCACCTTCCTTGACAACATGCTGGCCAAGTCTGCTGAATTCGTAGATGATCTTGACGCAGCCGCAGCAGCAGCCAAGCAGGAGGAAGAAGAACTTCAACAGTACCTGGCCAATCGCCAAGTCATGGTTGCTGTTGATCAGCAAGCACCATTTGAACAGCCAGCACCAGCTGAACAGCCAGCACTATCTAATCAGCCAGCACCCTCCTCGGATGAAATATGCGAGCTGATCGCTGAGAGAGTCAATCAGCTGAGGAAGGAGATGATAACCAACATCCAGCTCAACCGCAAAGAACATCAGAGGATGATAGAAGCTCAGGATGAGAAACATAGGAAGCTGCTGGAAGAACATGCTGCGATAAAGATGAAGCTGGATGACTTCTCAACATCCACCAGCAAAGACATCAATGACCTGAAGACAACTGTTCTTGGAATCAGATCAGACCTGAACGTGTTCAAGTCCATCTCAGAATCCAATCTTGCAAAATCTCAACAGATGCAAGACAAAGAATGGGATTCTCGGTTCGAACAAAAATGGGCTGAGTTCGTCGCCTTTCAAACAGAAGTCACTGAAACCTTCGCTGCCATGAAGAAAGCTGATCAAGAGCGTCGGCGATAAGGAACTGGCGAAGAAGGTTGATGTGGAATGTGCAGTAGATGAACTCTTCAACCGGATCTAGCAGGCTGAACAAAACCTCACTTCTCTGGATGGCTCAGTCGCAAGCCTTATTGCTGATGCCAAAAAGGGGGAAGATGAGATGCAAGAAGATGAGACGCAAGCTGAAGAAGATATGCCAGCCGGAATGGAATCTCAGCTGAAGAAGACCGAGCTGAAGAAGACAGCTCCGAAGAAGTCCGCTCCGAAGAAGAAGCCAACCGACAAAAAACAAGAACAGCTGAAATCTATTATTGTCGGAGGAGAAGAAATGGCTAAGGACATGGAGCAGGCGAAGAAGTATGGAGTCTTCTACAACTCCATAGCCGAGATTGCAGCCGAGATCGATGCTGAACTCGACGGTATTACAACCGAAGAGTGTATTGCTGCTGCTAAAAGCCATGGATGTCCCGAGAATGATTACATGAAATCCGGAATGGGTGAAGAGATTCGCAGCCAACCAAGCAACAAGAGTTAACAAGTTCGAGGAAGAGCTTGCCAAGGTTACCAATAACTTGGATAGAAATATTGCCAGTCCCAATGCCGACGACGCATTGAGAAACATCAAGTGAAGGCTGAAGCAAGAATGAAGCAGCAAAGACTGCCGGGAAAGATCAAGCTCCAGGGACGCTTCAAGCATGTTGATAAATGGATGCCGGAAGAATGGAATGATGATTGGGAATCATTCAAACAAGAATTTGTGAATGATTTCTACTACAGGAAGGTGTTCGCAACTGAGGATTCAAGAAGAGCATTCAAAGAAGCCCTAACCAAGCTTCACTCTGGGGATCCGGGCATGTTCAGCCAGTTCAGGACGGAGCTATAATTGATGCAAAGCTGGGACATGAATACCGTCCATGTCCCTCAGAAGGTTTACATATCTTCCTCCATTCATTCCAGATACAAGAAATCCTAACATGCAGAAGATCGCCAGCTGAAGCCAGAAAAGTTTGTCAGGAACATGAAGTGGATATCTCGAAGGAATTAGATGCCAAGAGAGAAATCTTTGTCAGGATTTTCTGCAAGTATGGGCTGAAGTATTAGCCAAGATAGAGTTTTTTGAGCCACTGATGTAATTGATTTCTTTGCATATCTGTGTAAACACATCAGTTGTAATGAAAAACTTTCATTATATATCCGATTCATCTTGACGTAAAATTTTCCAGTTGTCCAAAAGCTCTGAATCGTAAAGTTATTTCAATCCCATGTTATAACTGGTGCTAACCCTTTGATGTTTAAATCTTATAGACTGTCTAGAATTTCAGCTGAGATTATAGACAGGTCAGTAGGGTTCAGTAGGGTTTTGGCATCATCAAAAAAAGGGGGAAATTGTTGAGAAATTTAGTAAAGTTCTGATTGATTCCAAAACCAACTGACCCCAACCGAGTAGATGTTGCCATATTCCTAATGTTAGTATTTAGGCTCGCCGTTTGAGCAATGTTCAGATTTATCTTACAGGAATCCAGTTGAAGACCGCAACATGGTCATACGTAGATAGAACTACAGATGGAAATTTAGATGTAGAACATCAGATGTAAGAAAGACAAACTGAGCATTCAAGCCAATTGTTCGGATGTGGAACATCAGATTTGCAGGACTCAATCTGATAAATCGACAACATGAAGTTCAAAGGTAGCTGAGGGTTTCAACTGTTCCTCTTCAGACAGGAATGTCAGATGAAGGTAGCGATCAGGATGGGAACATCAGCTGAAGACCACTCGGATGAAGATCAATCGTCTCAACCGACTAACAAATGTTGAAAGACAAAGGTTGAAATTTGAATTTCAAATAGGAAGTCACGTGAAGGTTTGACGTTCTGTCATTACCTCATTTGGCCCAACCCAAGGTTGTCTCAGAAGGAAAGTAGAAGTTCACAGTTGCCAAATCGGAAAAATTTGCAGAGATGAGAGATAAGCCATCGCTTTCACAGAACAGAGATCAACAGCTCTTCCAACGGCTAGTTGATCCTCACCGCCTATAAATAGAGGCATTCATTTCATTCATCAAGACAATAGACAGAAGAGCGAAAAGAACGACTTTATACTGCGCACAAGCTAAACTACAATTATTCTCTTTCTAAGAACATCACCAGCTGAGAGTTCATAGAGAGTTAGAATCTGTCTTGGTGTTTTCGATCTTAGTTTGAGTATTTATTCGTTTCAAGCTTAGATCCTAGCTCACTTTCTTTGTTAGAGCTAGTAGTTGGAAAACCCACCCTTATACACATCCCCTAAAAAAGGTTGTTAGGATCCTGCTCTTCCCGAAATTGAGTAGAAAGGTGATAAGTACCCGCAAACTTATCTGTACGTGTTGCAAAGCCCGCGTAAGCTTTTGTGGTAGCTTGTCCTAAAGAATTTGGACTGAGTTGTGTGGACTCACAAACTCCCCGTGGACGTAGGAGTTCTCTCCGAACCACGTAATTCCTTTGTGTTGTGTTTTCTGTTCAGTTTCTTTCTGCATATCTAACTGTCCAACTAACCAGCACTCAAAACTGCATCTTTACATTTCAACTGATTTGGTTGTTGAACCGACCTTGCATCTGAAGCGTGAGTTGTTTTATTACGAGTTGTTTTTGTATCCAACCACACTCCGCACAACACCACTCTTCCAGCTGAGTTTTCTTACTCAGTTGTGATTCCAGCTGAGTCTTCTTACTCAGTTGTGGTAATTTTTGGGGGTTGGTTTTTAAATTCCTATCTGGTGTATTTCCCCCCCCCCCCCCATACACCAGAACTCGTATCGGGATCATCAAAACGTCTTGCTGACAAAAACACGTGTGGCGGAATCGAACACACACATTTTCTCAAATGAGATACACATATAATAAACATTCCATAAACTTGGCAACAATCGTATAACTATCCGTATTGGAAGCTTATCTTGTTCGAGATATCCACTAATCATATAAATCTTTGTCGAAGCTTATACTTGGCATGGAATTAATCATATTATCCTTTGAAGGATAATAATAAGGAAAGTCTTGTCCCTATTTTCTAAATTTAAGCTAGATCGGCACATTTTCTTAAGACTTTTATCTTCTTTAAACTTCTTTCTCTCGTTACTTTTATGCTTCTTTCATTCTAAAATCGTGTCTGCCGAATGATCTTGATCATTTCACTGACCGTATCTGATCCTAGGTTCTTTCTTTCATTTATCGAATTACAAAAGGCAGTTATCTTAAAACTTCTTCTTCTACAAGGCCTTGTAAGGCACAATACTTATCGTAGCTTAATAACTATCGTTATAACAATTTGATCAACGTCAAAATATTTTTCTATTTCTTCATATAAATACTTAACGGTTATAACAACCCGTATGGTCGTCAGTGTAAAGCTTTCACTTGCTGATAAGTTAAACATTCTTTCTACAAACGAGGCAACATCTCGTTCGAATCAATTCTACCAAGATCCTTTCTTAAGTCTTAAATTTGTTGTCATCAGGGAATACTAAGTCCATTCTTTAATTTCTATAATATTATCCATTGCTTTGAAATAATCGTCTGTTGTATCCTTTCTTATCTTTAGTCGAAGCTTCTCGTCGACTCGTCCCTTCTCTCTGCGCACTTATGATTCTTTCTTGTAAGTCGGATGTAGCTTCGAGTGCTGTTATTTGGTTTGTTATCGTTTTCAGGTGCATTGACACTTCTAAGTCCATTTTCCTTAAATTCTCATACAAGAGTTTCTTCTCAACAAAGAGACATCCTAACTTGGTTGGAGTCTTGCGATTCAGCCGCGTTGTTTACAACGTTTTTTTGTTCCTGGTGGTAATTAATTTCGCAAGTCATAATTCCTTACTAGTTCGAGCCAATCGTCTTTATCTCATGTTTCAATTCCTCTTTGCTCGAAAGAAGTACTTAAACTCTTATAGTCCGTAAAAATCTCAACCTTAAAACACATAGAGATGGTGTCTCCAAATCTTCAGCGCAGGC
Source organism: Schizonepeta tenuifolia (assembly GCA_029490685.1). NCBI lineage: Eukaryota > Viridiplantae > Streptophyta > Magnoliopsida > Lamiales > Lamiaceae > Schizonepeta > Schizonepeta tenuifolia. The sequence continues at coordinate 3,212 of JANLIY010000238.1, read as the reverse complement.
ACAAACGGCTACTAATTCTAAGTCGTGGGTGGGGTATTCAATTTCGTGAAGTCAAGATTGTCGTGAAGCATAAACTATTACCTTTTCCATCTTGCATTCAAATCACAACCTAGATCCATTCTTCGAAGCATCTGTATAGACCATGTGAAAAAACTTTTCTCGCATTATTCGTCCATCCATCTGAACTTATTTTCCTTCCGAAGTAGTTGCGTCATAGGTCTAGCATCGTTGAAAATCCTTCAATGAATCTTCTGTAATAACAGGCTAAACCTAAGAAACTCCTAATTTCGTTCGGACTTGTCGGCGATTTCCAATCGCGACACTGCCTCGACTTGGCAGGATCCACCTTGATGTCTTCTGCTGATACGATGTGTCCAAGGGAACATTACTTCCTTCAGCCAAAACTCGCACTTACTAAACTTGGCGTAAAGCTTTCTCGGCCCTAAGCGTTTCTAAGGCTATTCTCAAGTGTTCCTTGTGTTCTTCCTCATTCTTGGAGTAAATGAGAGATACCGTCGATGAATACTAAAAACAAATTTGTCTAATTATGGGTGGAAAATTCGAGTCATGAGATCCATGAATACGGCGGGAGCATTAGTCAAAAACCAAAATGGCATAACTAGAAATTCGTAATGGCCATACTGGTTCAGAAAGTAGTCTTGGTATATCCTCGGTTTTGATTTTCAAATTGATGAACCCGGATCTTAAATCTATCTTTGAAAAGACTCCTGCCCCTTAAGCTGATCAAAGAGGTCTTCTATCCTTGGCAAAGGGATTACTTATTCTTAAGGGGTAATCTTATTTAATTCACGATAGTCTATGCACATCCTCATAGAACCATCCTTGTTTTTACAAACAAAACGGGTGCTCACCAGGTGATAACACTTCGGTCTAAGATGAATCCAAGGTCTAACATTCTTGCAGCTGGATCTTAAGTTCTTCTAGGCCCTTTAGGTGCCATCCTATATGGGGATGTTCGATTTGGGGGCCGATCCTGGTTTCTAGGTCATCGGAGAAATCTATGTGACGGTCGGAGTGGATAACCAGGTAAAATTCTGAAAGACGGCTTCGTATTCGTTAAAAACTTTCACGTCTTGAATGGTCTTCTTGCTCCTGGTTCTCCAACTAGGTATACGAGATAGCGGTGCAACCTTATTCTTCTTCATCAACTTATCTTAGCTTGTAGTGGCGATATTATCGGTATCCTTCTATCCATCATAATCCCATAAAATTCAGTTGGTTCTCTACCCGGGGTTGAAACAGATCTTTCTCTCGTTGCAGAGAATCGGTTGCATATTTCTCTGACAACCAGTCCATCCTAAGATTATATCTACGTCCCACACTATTATAGCGTTTAAGTTGTTCGTTTTTAAACCTTAAGAGTTTAGATTTCTAGTTCTAGGTTGAGAGCAAACATGCGTGGTAGTAGTGATCTCTTCTCATGAAGGTGTAGGTATTCTCATAGCGTGTGCGCTCTTGCAGGTCTAATATCTAAGTTATCCGCACATAAACCAGCAATAAAAGAATGCGATGCGCCAGTATCAGACAGTATCTTAATAGGGATGTTGTGAAGTTTTTCCATACCTGCTATGTTTCCTTTTCCTTTATTCTGATCACCTTGTTTGATAGCACATGCCCTTGTGTTCTGTTGCTGTTGAGCGTGCTGCTGGAACTGCTGTTGGGTCATCTGCTGCTGCGGTTGTGCTTGAATCGTCCTAAGAGGTTGGGACTGTTCGTACTGGTTCTGTCCTGCCGCTTTCAGTGGCTTCAGGCACTCTCTTCTCATATGTCCTTTCTGCCCGCAGTTAAAGCAAACACCCATGCCTGCTTGACAAACGCCGGGATGCGCTCTATTACACTTTTGACAAACAGGAAAGGTAACCCTCTCTGGGTTATTATTTCCCTGGTTGTAATTCCCTTCTTGTCTAAGTGGCTGATTCGGCTGATTATTTCCTCTGCCTGACCCTGCTTGTCTATTTCCTTGAAGAAACAATCCTGATTGATTGTTTCCCTGCCACGGTTTCCTTCCAAAATTATTGTTCTGATTCGGCTGCTGATAAGCCCTGCTGATTTGCACTTCTCTGATTTCCTTGGTTGTTATAGTCCTGATTGTATCCACTGCTATTTCCTTCCCCCCCCCCTCCCCCTTCCCACTTTCTTTTCCCTTGGTAGTTGCTGCTGTTGTTGTTGTTGTAGTAACCTCGGTTTTGATTTTGGGTTGGAGCTGGTGTAGTTGTTATTGCTTTTCTTTCGTCGGGCACTACGGCCTCCATTTCTAGGGCTCGCCCTAAAACTTCAGTATAGTTTAGTTCCCCATGACTGGCTAACGCATTTCCGAATTCATGTTTCAGTCCCCCACGGAACTTCTTGGCTATTTTATCTTCGGTATCTACCTGAGCTTGCGCATACCTCGACAACTCACAGAACTTGGCGTCATATTCTATGACTGTCATCCTTCCTTGCTTCAAATTGTAGAACTCAGCCTCCTCTGAGCCCTATAAGTCTTAGGGACGTACTTATCATATAATGCTTCCTTGAATTCCTCTCAGGTGAAACGAGCCAGATGCTCTGCGGGTATGACATTCTGCCTAGCTTCCCACCAGTAGTCAGTTGGTCTGGAAAGCTGAAATACTATGGCATAATAGTCACTCCTCATCAGTACATCTGAGGAGTTTGAAAATTCGCTCAATAGATCGCACCCAAAGCTCGCATCGCTTAGGTTTTCCCGATCCGTTGAACACAGGTGGGTTACGTTTGAGGAAAAGTCCTCAATGTCACGACGAGGTGGGGGTGGAGGTGATGGTGAAGTGGTGGAGGGGTATCATGATGTTCTTATTCTTCCTCACTATAATTCTGAGCTGGACGTCTACCACGTCCCCTGGGCCTACCAGGTCTTCCTCGTTGTTAAACTCTCGGCGGCATATTTTCTTTGAAACTATAAGAACGAAACTCTTATTAGCACCTTACTTTTTTTAAGCCTTCTTTTACTTTCTAACTCTTTTCTCGACTTAAACAAGTTCACGAAAAGAAAACTGATAATAGCTTCGATTCTTAGCTCTTTCATCTTTTTAACTTTCAAGTTAAACTAAACTCTCGTTACACGAGTTCATTCGACATTCTTGTTTACTACACGATTTAAAAGAAACTTTCTTGTGATCAAAACCCTCTCACGGGTCATGTATATATATATACATCAAAAAGAATACTAGTTT